>JAXQQM020059852.1:0-45228 GCA_034641835.2 Pinus albicaulis
GAACCTTCACTCCATCTGACTCTCATATGGACTGAAGCTTGGGGGGCATGTACCTCGAATTGAGTCAGCATGCTGGGGGCATGCTTACTTTTACAAGCATAGTTTGTTTCCGTTTCAAGCTCGTGTAAAAATGAAACCGGTTTCAAGCATAGTTTATCTTTGTTTCAAGCTTGTGTAAAAATGAAACCAACGTCAAGAACAGTTTCCTGATTTCAAGCTTGTGTAAAAATGAAACCTTTTCTTTTACCTGTTGTGATTGCCATTTTATCAGCCTGTTTTGCCAGACGAGCCTTGGTTTTCTCATTCCATTGTCATTATCTGCTTGGCCGATCATATGCCTTCACTTGGTTGTTTTACCCGTTCCTGAGGAACCGCTGCGATGAGTGGTCTTGTTAGCCAGCCTCTTAACTTTTACTTGTTCTGAGCAGTTCCATCATTACCGGAACCAATTGCTACCCTTTATACCACTCGTTCCTCCAGGAGGAGTCATCTTTCAGCTCTTTTCTAACTCTCTAAACATGAAAAGATTGCCGAGGCCCTTGTCGTTTCGATCTCGTTAAAATGGACACGAATAGACATTCACCCAGTATAAGTTTAACCCTTTTTCGGGCTGGGCTGGATCGATTACGAAAAAGGAATACCCTAGCCTATCGCGACTAGGAGGTTTTCCCGGATATTGTTTTCTACCTTTTCGGATCTCGGGAACTATTCACGAAAAGGGACCTGTGGAGTTTTTTTTTCCGCTGTCTTTTCAAACTCTCTAAACATGAAAAGACGCCGAGTTCTTCCTTTGTCAGACTCGTTAAACCCTGATGACATTGGATTCCGTCGAAATGACGTTCTCCGAGTTTCTCCTTCCTAGGACTCGTTAAATGCACTAGGATGGATTCGCCCGAAGGGCGGACTTATATCACAAGCATATGCTATCCCCTTCAAGCCTGTTATCAAAAATAATTGGGGTACTCGCCAGAAATGGTGGGGGAAAAATGGAACCATCGTCGTTGTCGTCGGCAGTATGTCGCTCTTGAACATGGCACTTGTCTGCATTCGTGTCGGGTTGGGGACATCTCATCTCGTTGCTTCACTTTGCCTTCATGGGTTTGGGTAATCTCTTTTGACCTCTCATCTGTTCACTGCCTCGTCGCCATGACCTCTGATCCGTTGATGTCAAATACTGCCAAATCCATTGTCGTGCCGTTCATGTGTTCAAGAGAAGTTGGCCTCTGCAAATATCAACCTTCCTCTGCTTCTCATACAATCCCGATTCACAACAAAACATCATGTTCCTCTGTCTCGTGTCGATGATGTGGGAATCATTATGGCCCACCTTCGATCAAGGTCACTTCCTGTCGACTTCAACTCATTATCCAGGAAGCTGGTCTAGAGACTCCTGATGGTACCTTGGAGCCTGCATGCCTCAATGGCAAGTTCGTCGCATTCGACGTGAAGTTTACATCATTGACTTCCGATCGAATGATTCTGCGGGTGTTCGACGTCAACTCATTTATTCACACGCCGTAGATTGTACCCGTAGTACCTTGAGGACCATTGTCATTATTGGTGGTTTCTCTCGCGTCTGTTAACAGCTTTCATCATTGGCTGGTAATCAGACGATGTTCTTGCATGTTCGACTTCAGCTCACATATTCGCATGCTTGAACTTGTACTTTGTTTGGGTTGAGATGGAGCGCAAGACCCTGGATTGTGTCTGTTGTAATCCAGGCTGCGATTGTGGATTATTATCATTATGTACATGACTCATTGATTGGATGGCTGCGACCATACCTGAGTCTATTTGTTTGATCTTAGTTGGATGGCTGCGCCCATACCCTAGATCCGGGTTATAGCATACTCTGTTTTGGATGGCTGCGTCCATACCATATATATATATCATGTACTTGAGATATCAGTTGTATCTTTCTGCGCAGGTTTTCCGACGGCGGGCCTTCAGTTGAACATGTTCTCGTAAAGCATTTCACCCCTCTCTCTCTCTCGGGCCTCATGCTTTAGGGGGCATCTGTTACACAGTAATTTGTCACCGTCCCTACCATTCCCCGTCCCACACAATGGAGGACCCATTATGTGACCTGTGAGCAATGTCAAGCCTTGAAAATACCTTCATTGCATCCCTTTCCATGAGGACAACATTTCTCCTGTTTATCATTTCCTGAACAGACCCCTAAAAACACATGTTTTTGCATTGGCGCTGGTATCCCGTTATGTACTCGCGCCAATGAGGGAAAATTAACACTGAGCCCGCGCCAATTGGCGCTCTATCCCAGTGTTGTACCCGCGCCACTCTGTTTATGGAAAGTTTTTTAAAAAAAGAGGCGAAGTTTCGATTACAAAAACTTCGTGGATGAGTCATCAGGAGTGGTTTCGCCTGAATAACCACGGCCTTCCTCCTTTGGCCTCTTGTTTCCACCTTATGGGGAACCTCCCAAAGGATAAGGCCTCCCTTCCACTATTGTAGGGATCCCAACCTCCTCCTCTCCTCTATAAATATAGCTTTCATCCATTGATGAAAGGGCTGGAAGGCTGATAGTCTTGAAGTGCTGAAGCTTTGCATCTCCCTATTCCCAAGTGCCTTTGTGTTGTAAAGAATCCCTTCTTTCCCTTAAGGCCCATTCAAGCGAGGAGACCATTGTTACGAGACTCTGGAGAGGTTTTCCCTTTCCTTGGCGAGCTTTGCGAGACGTGGACGACCGGAGACCCGTTCGAAGGAGGCTGCGACGTCAGAACTTGGTTGTAACTTCTATTCATTTATCATTTAATAGATGACTATGATTATGGTTCCACTCCGTTTTCCATCACGTTAATGCGAGTAATATCTTTTCTGACCGATGTTTAGTTACGTATGCTGGTTCCTATGCTTGTATCTGTTCGTTTCTTCTATGTGCAGGTGTTCATCCGCGAAGATCGTGGAAGGATTGTGATCTGCCAGGGCTGAAGGACGGGGACATCTCTTCTTCAGATCGTAGCGTTGGAATCCAGGTAGGCTTCTATCCGTAGCTCTTTCATTCGTAACTAGGATCTTGCGTCATAGCATTGTTTGTTTGTTGCTAGACCCCTGCTGGGCTAGTAGGGATCGCCTCTGTCCGCAGAGGGGATTTACCTCCTCAACAATCTGATAAAAAGATAGAATGTTGCAGGACAAGGTAGGAACACATAATACGTCATTGAACTGACCATTATCTAGATGAATGATTCTAGACCCTACAACAATAAGAGATATATGATCACCAACATAAATATTTTTTTGTTACAATCATTTAAATAAAAGAAAACATAGATTTATTTTTGGTCATGTGGTAAGAGGCTCCGGAATCAATGAAACACTCATGAGAATGAGAAGAAGAATATATATTCAGTTCATAACGAGATCTTTATTCTTGAAAACCACATGTAGAAATTACCATTCCTGAAGATGAAATTGAATGTTTCTCCAAATAGATGTTGTGCTTCTTCATTGCTGCTTCCAAGGCTTCCATTGTCTTAAAACATTTTGACTCTACGTTGCCATCACGATTACAAAAGTTTCAATTTCTATCTGTCTTCTTCCCTTTGTTTTTATTTTCCTTATTATTTTTTTGAGTTTCCTTTTCAATTTGTGGTTGATATTGCTTAAGACCCATGTTTGGTTTAGGACCATTCTTTTTAGAATTCTTTGGATTTGGTTGTTGTTGGGATATTAAGGCTTTCTTAGAAGAGTTTCTAGTGTTAATAAGACCAAGGTGTAAGAGTTTTTCTTGTTCTCTTATCAAATAATCACAAAAGGCACCAAAAGAGGGGGCCTTGTAGGGTGTTGCTTGAGAAATGATGGCTTCTATAGTGGAATGGAAGGTGGAAATAAATACATAGTATTCATGGCATAGCTTAGCAAGAATGGAATAGATAAGACTACCATCTTCCCTTTTGACCTTACAACCTTTTAAGAGAAGTCTAAGGGTCTTGAATTTGGAAAAAAAAATTTCAATAAAGGAGAAATTATTGGGTTCCAAAGTAAGCAACTCATTTTCAAGCTCGTGGGATCTAATTTCATTTTGAATGCCAAAAAAAATATTTAGATTTTACATAGCTTCATCAGGGGAGTCAATTTCTTGGATATGAAATCTAAGGTCTTGAGAAATTGATATTCCTATCAACCCTTGAGCTTGATCTTGTTTATTTTTCACATTTAGCATATTTATCTTCATTTGTAGGTTTAGAATCTAGTCCTTAAGCTATTTTATAAAGCTCTGTACTTCTAAGTAAGTCTACCATGTAGGATAGCCATTGGAAATAATTGGTGCTTTTAAGAATAACCAGACATGTACGTTTCATTTTTAAAAACTGAAGTTGTAAAGGTTGAGACTAACTGCTCTAATGGAAATATCTCGAAAAATTAGGTCGGTTTAAAAAAATGGCTCTGAAAATGGTTTCCGGGTGAAGAAGTTATCCCTTTTTCAAGAAAAGTTGTAGTAGATGTCAATAGTCACGTGATAGGTTGAAGGTTGATGATGAAGTTGTACTTAAAAAAAAATCCCCCCCTTTCCAAACTTAATATAATAATCTCACCTTTTTTTTTAACCTACTTTAAGTGACCCACTTTTATAAATACGTAAGTCAATTTTACAATGTTACTTTATGAATTAATTACCAAGTAGTAACTTAAATAGAAGATAAAGTGACTTTATACTGTAAGTGACTCACTTTTTATAATGGGTGAGAAACATTATTACATAACATAACTTTAAAACATAAGTTACATGTTTTTTTTTAAATAACTTGAAAAAAACCCCTTTTTCAAAAAATGTAACTTGATAAAAAGCTTCTTTTTCAAAAAGTAACTTTGACAAAAAGTATTTTAGAAAAAGTAACTTACAAATTTTTTTTTAGAAAAAGTAACTTGACACAATGACTTGAACCCAATACTTCTATTCTCATAAAGTAATGTTAGACCAAGTGAGATGGTAAAAATATTTAGTAATTGTTGGAAAAGAGGAAGGGGTTTTTTAATTTTTAATTTTTTGGTGTTTGTTTTTTATTTTTCTGCAAAAAACAGCCACACAAACAATAGCAAAAAATACACAGCCCTTATGACAGAATGCTATATTTCTGATTAGTCTGACTGAAAACTAAATATTATTCTCGCTATTTCTTATTTCTCGATATCACACAATGTCGCAGGGAAAGAGCATACGCCGAAGAAAAATCTTGTCTTCCTATTTATGGTTTGCGAGATCGCAGAGAGTGTAGATCAAAGAGAATATGAAGAGAATAGGGTAAATATCTAGTAATTGAAAAAAAAAATGACTATAAACCGAAATAAAACAGAGAGATAAATAAATATATATGCAAAAAAAACTTTATACCTCAAGATCTAAAATGACATAGCTTGGGTAGCCAGAAACCTTTTCACATGAAACAAAATGGGTTCTTCACTGGAACAGAGGATTTGGACATAACATGGTAGTTCTCCTGACCCAAAAGTGGTTAGAAACAATAGATATGGAAAACGACAGTTGCATGCAGTCAAACCGGCTTCAGATTTGGATCAACAACTAATGTGGCCCTCAAAACAACTCTGATACCATGTAACATTTTACAGGGTAAGTCTTACACTAAAATTTTTCACCATGAAATTTAGTTGTCTATATGAGTTCAACATTACCTATATTATTCTCCCTTAGTGGTCCAAAACCATAAAGTTCCTAAACCAAGTCTTGGAATTGGAGAAAATCTCATTAAAACCCTAAAAATCCTAACTCCACACTTTTCCTAGTTCTTACCTGTGGTACCGCAGCACTTTTCCTAGTTCTTACCTGCGGTACCACATTTTCTTGCTTTATAACCTGTGGCACATCGCACATTTTCTGCTTACTAAAAATGCGGACCCCCGTAAAAGGTAAAATAAAAGAAAAATTAAGTTCTAGAAGCCTAGCTAGTCGAATATTCTCCCAGATGGAGACTTCTAGAAGTGTAATCAAGTTGAGCTTTGCCCCTTCATGACCCTCTATCCCTTCATTAATGGAGATTATCCCTTGGTATTTGGAGCTAAAATCCCTTTATGAGAGGTCTTTATCCCCCTCTTTATGGAATTGAAACCTCTTTCATTCTCCTATAAATTGAGCTCATGTTTCAATCTCAAGGGTAGATTGTAGATTGTAGATTGAGAGACGATAGCTTGCATAAGAGAGGTGAAGGCCTGTGAAACTGATGGAAAACGGTTCTTCAGGACCCTAGAAGAAATTTTATGACATCAAGGCGACAAGGTTGTAAGGTTACTTCTTATCATACAAGTTAATACAAATGATTCTATTTTCTCATTAAGTTGTTCATGTATCTCTTTGAGTAATTTAATTCTTGGATTCCTTGATGACTAAGATATATTAGTGTTTCTGAATTATTATATCTTGCATGTGCTTTTAATCCTTTTTCCTGTCTTTGAATGCAGTCGTTCCATGCTAAATTGACCTCTTTTGGAGCGACTGGATTGAAGATTACAGCAAGCGTTGGACTTTAGGTAGGAGCATCTCCTCTTACTTAGTTAATTAATAATTTTGAATCACAAATGATCTATAGAAAATTGCTTGCATTTAGATGTTTGTTTCTAGATATCCTTAGGATACTAGGAAGATCGCTCTTGTCCACAAGAGGGATTAATCCGCATAACAAAATGATGACTCTGCTATGGAAGTGAACTTAGTTTTATTTCTTTATTTTTTACTTTGAAATTTTAAGAGTCTTCTGATTTTGATTAGTCTAAAACTAAGTTGGGTAGATAAATTATCAAAATCCCTGAAAATAATGTTGAAAATGCAACAAGATGATGGAGCTTAGTGAAATGAAGTCGCCTTCACTAAGTGGGCCCGCAAGCTATTTTTGGCGCAAAGTCTATTTTTAGACTATGTCTATTTTTAGACATATGGAGCATGGTCTAGGAGTTGTAGTATGCTATTATTGGATGATTGGTCGAGTTGGTAAAAATAGATGGACAACTATTTTTAGACATACAGGTCGAAGTCTATTTTTAGACTGCCTGTCTAAAAATAGGTCAGTCAAATATTATTTACCCTTAATAATATTTGGACTATAAACTTCAGTTTATCCTCTTGCAGCACTTCAGTTGGAGATACGGATGTGGCCCATGCATCTAAAAAAGGAATTACGCTATTCCTAGGGTTTGGTGAGCTCATGCATGGTTGAATTCAGTTAGAACTCAAGTGGCGGAGTTTGGTGGAGTTGATGAGACAGTTGGTGGAGTTGTGTTCGGTTTAACTTAGTTGAACTAGTTGTATTTAGTCTAACTGAAAAATACACTAGTGATGAGTGGTGTGAATTAAATAGTATTTAATTCACTAATTATTAACTCATTATTCAACTAAAGAACACATCAGTTGACTTCAGTGCATGGACAGTTCAGTGAAGACCAGTGGAAGAGGTAGATGAAAGGGTGAGTTCGCTATTAATTGCGACATCAGTTGTGCATGAGATTTGCACAAGCATTGGAGGAGATTGCCAATGATGATTGCGCAGTTGGCGTCAAGGAGATTCAAACTTGGATCTCTCATTAGACCAAATTGGATTGCGCAATAGAGGCAGGAAAATAGTGGATGATTTTTGAACTTGTGACTTGTTCAAAACTAAGCTAGTTTGTGTGTAACTTTTGGAGATAGTACTAAGTACTTGTGAGGAGTATTGTGCTATGTATTGTTACATGTTCTCTTCCATATAATATACAAAATAGCTGGGGGTTTTCAGCTATAAGCTTTCCCCATTACATATTTTGTTTATGTGTGCATGCGACTGTTTCTATTTCCGCATATTGATGATCAATTGTAGAAGAGGTTATGTGTTATGCATGAATTCGAATTAGTGTGTGACTAGGATAATCTCAGTGGATAAATCTTCATTATTCAGAAAATTTCTACATGGTATCGGAGCTAATTGATCATCGGGATCTATCACAGTAATTACAATCTTATTTCGGTAGACAGAGTCTGTAACGGGCCAGGTAGCCTCTGGATCCATCCTTTCTTTGAAAGGTGATATATCCAGTAAATGCCCTTACAATCGATCTCTATGCTAGAAATAATTTGTTCTCACAGATACAGAAGCAGTTGAGTTTTTGAGCTTGGAATTCAAATTTTGCAGCAGATTGTTTTCTTGGTGCCGGAGTTGAAATGTCTTTCAACGGTTTGCGACTCGAGTATGCCCTTGAGGGAAGTTTGAATTATGTTGCATGGAAAGAACAGATGGAGGTGGTATTAGATGATAACGGGCTGAAGGAGTTAGTAGATATGGATGTCCAAAAGCCTACTAATCCTACTGAAGTTGAAGCTTGGCAAAAGAAGATGGCGAAATGTCGAAGGATTTTGTTGGAGGGCATGAAGGATCACATTGTATCCAGCCTGCATGGAAAAGCTTCTCCATATTTGATGTGGAAAGCATTGATAGATCTGTTCTAGAGCAAGAGCGACCAAAGGAAGCTGGCGCCCAAGGATAAACTCAGAAACATTAAGATGGAGAAAGGCGACAGTATCGCCAAGTACCTCACGAAGTTCACTCAATGCAGAGATGAGTTGGGAAGTGTGGGGGTGACTGTCGATGATGAGGACTTGGTGGACCTACCTCTCCTTGGTCTTCTGAAGAGTTGGAATTCCTATCAGGACTCTATCAATGGTTGGGAGAAGTTGCCGGGATGGGAGCGACTTTGGTCAAATCTCATGCAAGAGGAGATAAGGAAGACTACTAGGGATGGATCTTCATCAAAGGCATCTGATGAAGAAAATTGTGCTTTGGCTGCCAAAAAAAAGAAGGGGAAGAGAAAGAAATATTCTCAGTCTGGTGTGAAAGGAAAGAAGCAAGACATGTCCAAGGTGAAGTGTTTTCACTGTCACCAGCACGGACACTATGCCACAAATTGTCCGCAGAAGAAGAAAAATAAGAAGGTTGCTGGATCTGTAGTGGGAGAGGCATTGGCCTCCCAGTTTGAACTGGATTTTTCACTGATTGCATGCTTGGTCTCAAGTGTGATGGGATCAGTATGGTTCTTGGACAGTGGTGTGTCATTTCACATGACAGGAGATCGGGATCTATTTTCAGATCTGGACGAAGAAGATCTTGGAGTGCACATCGAGATGGGCGATGATGGTAGATACAGTGCGATTAGTATCGGTACCATTTCCTTTGAGAGAGAGTCTGGTAAACCCTTCATATTGAAGGAAGTATTGCATGTTCTAGGAGTGATGAAGAATCTGATCTCTGTGGCGATGTTTGAAGACAAGGGGTACGATGTGGTCTTCAGCGAGGGAAAGGCTTTCCTGCGCAATAAGACAACTGGAGAGACCCGAAAGATAGGGGTTCGAGTCAAGAACCTTTATCAGTTGCAAGTAGATGGCTGCGCAATAATGGCATGGAAGGCGGAAGCAGTGGTGCGCCGGGATGATGGCAAGCTGTGGCACCGGAGATTGGGCCACCTTCACCATGGAGCTTTGAAGATACTGTAGCAGATTTCTACTGGGCTTCCTAAAAGCACTCTTGCGCAGTCAGATCAGTGCAAGGGGTGTACTTTGGGAAAATTTGTGAAAGCCACCTTTCACGAGAAGGATAGTTGCGCCACGACGATCCTTGAGAGAGTTCACACAGACGTGTGTGGTCCTTTCTCAGTAGCTTCGACAGAAAAACACAAGTACTATGTGATCTTTGTTGATGATTTCTCTCGGAAGTTCTGGATCTTCTTCATGCAGAAGAAGAGCGAGACATATTCAAAGTTCTGTGAATTTAAGGCGCTAGTTGAGAAGGAATCAGGGAAGCATGTGAAGGCTCTTAGGAGCGACAATGGTGGTGAATTCATCTCTGCTGAATTCAAGGACTTTTGCAGCACAGAAGGGATTCGGAGAGAGCTCATCGCACCCCATAACCCACAGCAGAACGAGGTTACTGAGCGGAAGAACAAAACGATCGTGGGTGCTGCACGGGCGATGTTGCATGATCATGGCCTACCCCTTCACTTGTGGGCTGAGGCATGAAATACTGCAGTATATGTGCAGAACCGTTGTCCTCACAAGATACTTGGCATGAGTACACCGGAGGAGGCATTTTCTAGTAAGAGACCTGACATTTCCCATTTGAGGATTTTTGGTTCACCTATCTACATGCATGTGACAAAGGATGCCAGAAAGAAGCTGGATCTGACCGCAGAGGTTGGAATATTTGTGGGGTACACTGATACACCTCACAACTATTGGGTGTATTTTCCAGACAGTCGCAAGACTGTTGTGCGACGAGATATCAAATTTGAGGAGGAGAAAGCCATGAAGTGTTCGCTTGAGAGGGAGCCACACTTGCATGCAGATGAGGAGCTATTAGTTCCTAAGGATGAGCTTCCGGATGTGGATCAGCCACAAGAGGAAGATCATGGAGTGGAAGAGACCACTCATGCAGCGCCAACCATCAGAGGGCGCAAGCGCACTACAGAAGCTGAGCGACTGGCTCAAGATGCAGAGAGGGTTGTAGGACCACCTACAGCACAGCGCAGACAGAGACAGTCACCGGACCGGTACACTGGATACATGGCTCTTGTGAGCAAATGTGTCGTGACAGAGCCATCCTCTTTCGAGGAAGCTGTGGAGGACCCCGCATGGGTAGATGCCATGGTGGAAGAGTATGATTCGATTGTCAAAAACAGTGCATGGGAGATTGTCCCAAGACCGGAGGGGAAATCAGTGGTGGGTTCGAGATGGATCTACAAAGTGAAGCAGGCGGCTGACGGGAGTGTGGAGAAGTACAAGGCAAGATTTGTTGCCCGAGGCTTCTCACAGATAGAGGGGATCGATTATGAGGAGACCTTTGCACTTGTCGCAAGGTATTCTTCCATACGGACGATCCTAGCTCTCTCAGCGCAGATGGGGTGGCACATTCATCAGATGGATGTGAAGACTGCGTTCCTCAACGGAGTCATTGAGGAGGAGGTGTACATAGAGCAGCCCGAAGGTTTCAAGATCTTCAACAGTGAGTCGCATGTGTGCAGACTCAAGAGAGCACTGTATGGGTTGAAACAAGCACCTCATGCTTGGTACACACGGATAGACAGTTATTTCACCAGACTTGGATTCTCCAAGAGTGAGGCGGATCCTAACCTGTACCAGATTGTGGTGGAGGGGAAGTTTCTGATCATTGTACTATATGTAGATGATCTGATTTTGACGGGTGATGAGCTGTTGATACTTTCATGCAAGGAGGATCTTTCTAGAGAGTTTGAGATGAAGGACTTGGGCCTCCTTCATTATTTCCTGGGATTGGAGATTTGGCAGCGCAGTGGAGGACTGTTTGTTTCTCACGGTAAGTATGCCCAGGAGATACTGGAGAGGTTCAACATGCATGGCTGCAAGCCTGTTGATACTCCTCTTCCTGGTGGTTGGAGGAAGGAGGATGCTACTTCAGCGGAGGTAGTGGATGCCACTGTCTATCGACAGTTGGTAGGGTCGCTTATGTATTTGGTCAATACACGACCCGATATATGCTATGCTGTTAACCAGCTTTCGCAAGCTATGGTTAAGCCTACCAAGCTCTTCTAGAAGGCAGGCAAGCATGTATTGCGTTACCTTAGTGGCACATCGGGATATGGTCTATGGTACAGACAGGAGGATGGAGCGAAGCTTTGCGGCTTCACTGATGCAGATTGGGTAGGGAGCCCAACGGACCGAAAGAGAACATCTGGAGGAATCTTCAGTATTGGGTCGACAGTAGTTTCCTGGTACAGCAGGAAGCACAGATCCGTGGCACTCATTTCAGCAGAGGCCGAGTACATGGCAGCAAGCTTGGCTGCATGCGAGGCTATTTGGATGAGGAAGATCCTCGTCGGATTGTTCGGGTCGCACTTGGATCCTACTGTGATTTATTGTGATAACCAGAGTTGCATTAAACTCTCATCTAATCCAGTATTTGATGATAGATCCAAACACATCGACAGCAGGTACCATCATATCAGAGATTGTGTGCACTGGAGAATCATGTTACTTTCATATATTCCCACGGAGGATCAGGATGCTGACATCTTGATGAAGGCGCTCACCAGGAGAAAATTCGAATTCCATAGAGGCAGGATAGGGGTTGTAGATAATCCATATCTTGTTGAGAGGGAGTGTTGAAAATGCAACAAGATGATGGAGCTTAGTGAAGTGAAGTCGCCTTCACTAAGTGGGCCCGCAGGCTATTTTTGGCACAAAGTCTATTTTTAGACTATGTCTATTTTTAGACATATGGAGCATGGTCTAGGAGTTGCAGTATGCTATTCTTGGATGATTGGTCGAGTTGGTAAAAATATATGGACAGCTATTTTTAGACATATAGGTCGAAGTCTATTTTTAGACTGCCTGTCTAAAAATAGGTCAGTCGAATATTATTTACCCTTAATAATATTTGGACTACAAACTTCAGTTTATCCTCTTGCAGCACTTCAGTTGGAGCTACGGATGTGGCCCATGCATATGACAAAGGAATTACACTATTCCTAGGGTTTGGTGAGCTCATGCATGGTTGACTTCAGTTACAACTCAAGTGGTGGAGTTTGGTGGAGTTGTGTTCGGTTTAACTTAGTTGAACTAGTTGTATTTAGTCTAACTGAAAAATACACTAGTGATGAGTGGTGTGAATTAAATATTATTTAATTCACTAATTATTAACTCATTATTCAACTAAAGAACACATCATTTGACTTCAGTGCATGGACAGTTCAGTGAAGACCAGTGGAAGAGGTAGATGAAAGGGTGAGTTTGCTATTAGTTGCGACATCAGTTGTGCATGAGATTTGCACAAGCATTGGAGGAGATTGCCAATGATGATTGCGTAGTTTGAGTCAAGGAGATTCTAACTTGGTTCTCTCATTAGACCAACTTGGATTGCGCAATAGAGGCAGGCAAATAGTGGATGAGTTTTGAACCTGTGACTTGTTCAAAACTGAGCTAGTTTGTGTGTAACTTTTGGAGATAATACTGAGTACTTGTGAGGAGTATTGTGCTATTTATTGTTACATGTTCTCTTACATATAATATACAAAATAGCTGGGGGTTTTCAGCTATAAGCTTTCCCCATTACATATTTTATTTATGTGCGCATGCGACTATTTCTATTTCCGCATATTGATGATCAATTGTAGAAGAGGTTATGTGTTATGCATGAATTCGAATTAGTGTGTGACCAGGATAATCTCAGTGGATAAATCTTCATTATTTAGCAAATTTCTACAAAGAAACCCTGAATTTTTATTATTTCTATATTTTTCCTGGCCTCCGCAGTTTTTATTTAAAGACAACAGTAGCCTCCGCAATTTTTAGTTTAGAACAATGCGGTACCACACTGTTCTCCATTGAAACTTGTGGATTTGTTGAAAATTTTTGAAAAAGTTAAAATTCTGTTTTCAAGAGCGAGATTACCAAATTCTCTGTGTTTGCCCCAACTTCTCTTGACTATCAAAGTCTTATGTGTGGGTTTCTTTCAACAACTTTTACAGTCTCTTCAGTCTTTGTTAGGTTAATTGTGTGTTTTGAATATTCTTTTTTGAGAAATTCTTATTTTGATTTCCTTTGGTCATTACTTCGAGATTTGTCTTAGTCTCTTAATAATTTTGCATCTTTTTTCTTTTTTTTTTTGCTAAATTGTGTCTGAGTGTTAATCTCCTTTGAGTTTTTTTATTTTTTGACCTTTGGAACTCTCACCCAATTTTATTTACTTACACTTGATTAGTTCTTTATATTACATTAGAATCATCTTTTGTTTGAGAATTCTCTTGCATAGATCACATTTGCATAATTAGAATTCTCATTTTCAGAATATGAATGAAAATTGCGCATAGATTACATTTGCATACTTTTCAAGTGAATTGTGCATAGATTACAGTTGCATAGTTTACATTTTGGAAAAATCAATTGTAGATTTAGATAACTTTCTTTGATTTGAATTTACATGTTTTTATGCTTGCTATAAAAGCATTTTTTTTTTTTGAATTGATTAGCATTATTTTTTTTTTCTTGATAAAATTAGTGCATTAGAGAATTTGTTATATTTTCTCTTATTTATCAATTCTTGCATTGTTGGAAGTGAATGGAAAATCTCTCCTTAATTTAGTTAGGATTCATCGAATTGAAAATATTACATTATCATATTTGATTACATTAAGTTTTGGGTCAGGTCATAACACCATTGGTTTCATATCCATTTACCCTGTGAGTAATAACAGCCCAAATAACACAACGCTTAATAAAATTTATTTAGAAATTTTTACATTTTCTAGGGCTCTTTTCACCAATCTAGCTTAGGTTAGTGCTTTGGAATAGGTTGTAGTTAAATTTCCAAAGAAACTGAATAAAGAGTAGTAACATTGTGGTAGGAAAAATTCCAATTGTTGCAATTGTGCTCTGGGAAGCTCTTCTTAAAAGAGTCAAGCACGAGATCATGTCGCAACCAGTGAGGTAATCGTACCTATCTCATTGGAAAACATAGTAGATGTGCACATATTAAAAATGGTAAACCTCGGATAGACCATTGTCGAGGAGCCTGGGGTCACTTGTTGGTAAACCTTGGATTATATCTAGGAGCGTTCAAGGGGATTGAGCTTGTTACTCTACCCTTGCGTGAATATCGGATCGTAGATTGTTCCCCCAAGTATAATTGTCTCAGTTGGTGACCCTAGTGGCTATAATATTTATGATTTTTCCCAAGGTGATGGTGGAGGGAAGGTCCCACTATACCTGGAGCAGATGTTGACTAGATTCACTTGGACTTTATGGAGGGTACTCTTCACTTCGAGATGGCATAGTGGAGGTACTTGCACCGGACTGTTTCATTAATCAGGTTGTGAGGGTAACTATTTCGACCACTGGTTTTTCACATTGATATTTGCGACGTTGAACTTCATCACCAACTAGTGATTTCACTGTGAAAATAAATTGTTTGTGTGTGACTTGACTCCTAGATTTGATAGCACATGTTCATTTGTTTGTTTTTAATTTTTAGAGAACTTAGGTGTGAATTTTGAATTTCAATTGTTCGGTGTGAATTGTGAATTGTTAATATTGTTAATAAAATTCATTGAAGTTGAAATTAATGGAAACTATTCCAGAATTTACCAACCAAGGAACCCCTCTTAATGAGAATCCTAATACTTTTCCTTACTTTGGAAGTGTTGGTCCTCCTTATATGGCTACATTTTCATTACCTAGATTTACAATAGGTTTACTACTATGGTTATTTTCAACTTCATTGGCCTTGAATACTCAAATTTTTCCACCTCAACTGGATGCTTGACCTCAATAGAGTTCACCATCTCAACATCACCAACCTCATGTTGACCCTTTACCTTCTTCGCCCAACATGTCTTCCTCCCTTTCTTCCTCTTTTCTTGGTAAAATAATACACGCAAGTAACTAGGTGACTAAGAAGAAGAATAAAGGGAAGAAGAAGAAGAAGAAAGATAAGAAAGAAGTCAACCAACCAATCATGGATATACATGTCGGTAGTGTTGAGGAAACCTCCAACATGCATCGCAAACCCAAATACCCTTGAAAACCTTTTAAGGGTGACCACTTCCTTATCAATTCTCCTGGTATTCCAAAGGTCTTGGAAGTATGCTTAGAAAAATCTCATCAACTTACCATTGATACATCAACCAGTGATTGTCAGATTCCTGGGAAAAAGGGTAAAGTTAGGTTTCCTTGTAGGTTATGCAAAGGGAGTCATCAAATTCACATTTTCCCTCACATGGATGAAGCCTTAAAATTGTTGGAAAACCTTAATGTTCCATAGCAACAACTTCCAACTGGTTACCGTAAACTTTCTCCCAACCTACTGTCAATTGATGAAGTGATTGATCTAATTCCAAGTACATTCAATCCCACTCTTCCATTGGATAGTGAAACTCATATCACTCAGGTTGATGATCCATTAGTTGATCAAGTGGTTGACTTGATTTGACATTCGCTCGATCCCACTCTCCTTGTAGAGAGTGAAATTCATACTACTCAGGTTCTTCTAGTTACATCAGATTCTTCTACGCCAGGGGGAATTTCACCTATTTCTACAGAACTCCGTCCAAGTACTGAGGTCTTTTCCTTTGATTGGAATAGACTGATAGAACCTAGTCTTCCTTCCTCCATCCCTTTCCAAATAATTTTGAAGGTTTGTGGTAATAATGTGTGTTTCAAAAATATAGATGAAGGTGCTTCTGTTAGTATTTTATCCTCAACTACTTGGAAAGATTTGGGTTCCCATCAGCTTGTGCCTGTTACACAACATCTGTCAACTTTTAACAGATCCATTAGTGAACCTTTAGGGATCCTTCCTAAGTTTCCTATTACCTTGGAAGGTAAAACTTTCTGTATTGATCTTATGGTAGTCCGAGGCCACTTGGATTTCAATTTACTCATTGGGTGAGACTATGTCTATGAAATGAAAGTTGTCATATTGACACTCTTTCGCGTGATGTCTTTCCCTCACAATGGAAACATTGTGACTGTTGACCAACTTTCATTCGCTAGTCTTGACTCAAATACCAATAATCTGACATCCCTGAATTTTCCTTAAATGGAAGTGGTATCCACCCTGCCATGTGTTAATTATGTGGCAACCATTCCCATGTTTTCAGTTACCGATGCAAGTGAGCCTCTCCCTGTTCGCTCGACTTCCTTTGACTTAGATCCGGTAATTGACATGGCAAATGCTATGGGATCATTTGAACACGATTTTATTATCCCTATTGAGTCCCTTGACATGTGTTCCTTCCAGAGAACTGTTCTTCCTTCTGATGAAGACCTCTTGGAAGCCATGATTAAGGATTGTCCCTTGAAATGTGTTCCTTCTAGTTGGAAGCCATGACAAGGCGCCCATGAGGAGAGTTCCTGTTACTGTGTCAAGCTCATTAAAAAATGAAATAGGTTTCCATGAGGATAGTTCTTTTACTGTGTCAACCTCGTTAAAAAATGAAACAAAATATTATGAGGGTAGTTCCTTTTACTGTGTCAACCTCATTAAAAAATGAAACATGCCTCATGAGGAGAGTTCCTGTTATTGGGTCAACCTCGTTAAAAAAATTAAACATGTCTTCGAGCATAGTTCCTTTTCTTGTGTTAAGCTCATTAAAAAATGAAACAAGGTTCCATGAGGATAGTTCTTTTCCTGTGCCAACCTCGTTAAAAAATAAAACAGGTCACCAAGAGCATAATTCTTTTCTTGTGTCAAGCTCATTAAAAAATGAACAAATCCTCTCCTAATTGAGTCGAGTCTTTGATTAGATCTCGTAAGTGTCAAGTCGAGTCTTTCCTCTGATCTCGTAAATGAACCTTCATTCCATCCAACTATTAGTAACCAGTGATCTACTTAGGTGAATGAAATGAAGCTTGGGGGCATATGCTCTAGCAAGTTACGCTTGGGGGGCATTAAAACCTTTCTTAAGCACAGTTTTCTCTTTGTTTCAAGCTTGTGTAAAAATGAAACAAACCACTCTCAAGCAGAGTTTTCCTACGTTTAAAGCTTGTGTAAAAATGAAACCACCCTCAAGCATAATTTTTCCTATGTTTCAAGCTTGTATAAAAATGAAACCTATCTCGAGTCCATTTCGTTTATTATTTTCATGACTTGTTAAACTCATGAAAATACCGAGATTATTTTTCTATTTTTCATGCTCGTAAAATGTACATGAAAATGCTGAGTTCTTTCCATCTTTTCCTACTCGTTAATTAAATTGAAAGTCGGCCATTGAGTATAATTTTTATCACTTTTTTGAACTAGTTAAAACTTAAGAAAAAGTGAAACCATGCTGAGTATAGTTTTATCACTTGTTCGGGTTCTTTAAAATTACAAAAAAGTGAAACCCTGGAGTTCTCTTTTAAGCCCTTTTTAGACTCTCTAAACATGAAAAGGTCTCTGAGTACTTGAATATTCGAACTCGTTAAAGGAAATGAAAAGTCATCCTTTTAGCATAAGTTTGCCCCTTTTTCGGACTGAAATGACTATTTACGAAAAAGGTATACGTTGACTAATCATGGTCAATAGAATTCTCTCCTACATTAGTTTATCCTTTTTTAGGTTTGAGAGACTAAATTTACAAAAAAGTACACCCATGGAGTTTTCTTAGGTTTTTCTTCTGACTCTCTAAAACTGAAAAACACCGAGTTTCACCTACACTGGACTCGTTAAAACTTAACAGTTAAGGACCTGTCGATTACAAACAGGAACAAACCAATCCTTCTTAGGGTTCGATTTTAATACTAAGTTGGACTCATCCGAAGGATGAGCTTATACAACAAGCAAATGTTATCCTCCTCAAGATTTTCAAAAATAAACAGGTACTTGCCAAAAATGGTGGGGGAAAAAGAGAGAAAATGAATCCAGTTGCCATACTTTTTTCCAAAAAGTAGCATACCACTCTTGAACACGAAATTTTTTATTACACTCATACTTCGGTTGGGAAAATCCTTTGTCTAAAAGTTAATCAAACCACATTAAAAGCCTTTAGTCGGTTTCTGGGTATTAGATTTAGGTCAATTGTTACCAAACCATATACAGTGTCATTTTGTGTTCAAGAGAACAGTTCAAATAAACCATTCATTGCAAACATTTGTCTCCATTCACGTTGACCATCCCTGATTCAGTCCTTGTTAAAAATTTCTTCAAAACTTGACCTAATGGTTTCGTGTTGTGGGCTTTCCTGCTACGGGTCACTTTCTATCGATGAAGCTCATCATCTAGAAATTTGATCTAGAATCATATCAGTACCTTGGGATTTGCATACCCTAATGGTAGGTTTCTCACCTTCGACGATAGGTTTCATCATTGATCTTCGATAGAATGATTCCGTGAAGTGTTCGGCTACAAATCATGCATTCACACTTCATGGATTGTACTGAGTACTTTGAGAGCCATTGTCATTATTGGTGGTTTCTCTCACACTTGTTAACAGTTCACATCATTGACTGGTAATCAAGTCGTTTCTACCATGTTCGACTTCGACACAATCAATCGCATGGATAGAATCATACTAGTTCAGGAAGTGGAAATCAAGACCCTGGATCTAGTTTCTACCATCCAAGTTGCGAGGAGTTTTATTATTAATGATACAATAGACTACTTATGACAGATGGTTGCGTCCATGCTGTGTCTACTATTGATGTAATTTTAAAATCATTTATGTACCAAACCATGTAGTAGGTTTTCATCTGAGTATGGGAATTCCTACCTCAATAATGATATACATATATATGTTTGCATTGAATATTTTTACAGGTTTCGACCGGTATGTCCACAACCCAATCCTCAGAATGATAAAGCACTTCACTCTTCAGAACTACTTCGGATTTCGCGCTTTAGGGTGCAATCTGTTACACTAAAATTTGTCACCATGACATTTAGCTATCTATATGGGTTCATCATTACCTATATTATGCTCCCTTAGAGGTAAAAAACCATAAAGTTCCTAAACCAAGTCTTGGAATTGGAGAAAAGCTCATTAAAACCCTAAAAATCCTAACTCTGCACTTTTCCTAGTTATTACCTACAGTACCGTGGTTTCTTGCTCTATAACCTATGGCACATCCCACGCATTCTGCTTACTAAAACTGCGGACCCCCATAAAATGTAAAATAAAAGAAAAATTAAGTTCTAGAAGCCCAGCTGGTCGAATATTCTCCCAGCTGGAGGCTTCTAGAAGCGTAATCAGGTTGAGCTTTGCCCCTTCATGAACCTCTATCCCTTCATTAATGGAGATTATCCTTTGGTATTTGGAGTTAAAATCCCTTTATGAGAGGACTTTATCCCCTTTTTTATGGAACTAAAAACTCCTTCATTCTCCTATAAATTGAACTCATGTTTAAGTCTCAAGGGTAGATTGTAGACTATAGATTAAGAGACTATAGCTTGCATAAGAGAGGCAAAGGCTTGTCAAACTGATGGAAAACGACTGTTCAGGACCCTGGAAGAACCCATATGACATTAAGACGACAAGGTTGTAAGGTTAATTCTTATCATACAAGTTAATACAAATGGATTCTATTTTCTCATTAAGTTGTTCATGTATCTCTTTGAGTAATTTAATTTTGAGATTCCTTGATCACTGAGATAGATTAGTGCTTCTGAATTATTAAATCTTGCAGGTGCTTTTAATCCTTTTTCCTGTCTTTGAATGCAGGTATTACATGCTAAATTGACCTATTTTGGAGTGACTGGATTGAATATTACATCAAGCGTTGGACTTTAGGTAGGAGCATCTCCTTTTACTTATTTAATTAATAATTTTGAATCACAAATGATATAGAGAAAATGGTTTGCATTTGGATGTTTTTTTCTAGATATCCTTAGGATACTAGGGAGATCGCTCTTGTCCGCAAGAGAGATTAATCTGATTAATAGTAAGTTCCTTACATCAAACACCAAAGGAAATCATTCACAAACAAATCACAGATCAATACACTAGTATTTGATGTGGTTAAAATCTCGAAGAGGGAAACAATCTACAACACGAGTCAACACGACCACTTTAGACAATTTATTAATATAAAGAAAAAAAATTTACGTAAGCTTCTCTCATAAACGGTCAGAGGACAAATGACCCTCCATGCTCTTTAAATACAGATCATGGACCAATCGAGTGTTAGGCAAGAGATAATGTGTCAGTAATACCAAGGAGAGAATGAACTGTGAGATCACTACATATCATGACCGTTGGATTATAATATACAAAAGTACATACTAAAGAAACACACTTTACCTAACTCTACACTAGACCAAGTTATACTTAACTATTTCCTATGTGTTAGAATATCCTACCTTTTTTTCTTCATATTCCAAGATTATCAACATTATTGAGTGGAATCTTAATTGTTTAGATAGATTCATGGATGTAAATAAATGTCAGGAATTTGATAATTTTAGAACACACAAAAATAAAAAATATATATAGTCGTGGGTTTCTATTCTGATTCATATAATTCACATCAATACATTATATTAATACCCATTTTTTCATATTCTAAGAGGTATCTTGGACTCCACGTGACTCTTCAACTTCACTTGAGGCTTGTGGCCTTCTACAAAGTGAATATTCCAAATTTACTTAACCTATAATTATTTTGTTTCTAATAGATAATAAGACTCCATATCCTCAAACGAGGATCCCTATCTTGGATCAGTAGTTGAAATCTATGTTGGAAGAACCATATATCTCTCACGAAGTTCCAACCACTTCATCACATCGTGAATATCACTTAAGTGATTTTACTGATAGGATTGGAAATATGAATTCTTATGCAACCCCATCTCAATGAGTGGAGAAACCTATACCATATTAGAAAGGTCCCCCAAGAAGGATCATCAAAATACTTGAAAGTGTTCATAATTGATGAGATGTGAAAGGAAAAAGCTAGTGATTCCACTAAACAAGGTGGAGGTCATATAGATATTTTTTATTTAGTTGATATAGATGATATCAATGCTTCATATAATTTTGAATTAAATTTATCTACTAACTTTGAAGCAATTTTATCTAGATAAGCTACTTCTCATTACGATTTGAATGCAAAAAAGTAGGAGGAGTATGATTCTCTCATCAATAATGGAACATGGATCTTGAAGAACACTCCATTAAGAGCCAAACTAATTAGTTGCAAGTGGTTCTATAAGAACAAGTAAAAATTAGATGGTTCACTTGAGGAGAACCAGAAAGGCTTGCGGAAAAATTATTTGCACATAAATAAGATATTGATTATGAGGAAACTTTTTTCGCTATAACAAAATGGACCACTATCTAGACTCTCGTTGACTTAGTAGCTCGGAATTGATGGAAATTTCATCAAATGTGTGTGAAGACTACTTTATTTAATAGATATTTGAAGAAAATATCTTAATGTATTAACATGAAGGTTTTTTTCGAAGGGACGAGAACATGAAGTATGTAAACTCATGAAATCCTTATATTGTTTAAGAAAAGAACCATGATCCTTGTATGAAAAGTTGACTAAGCATCTTTTGAAATTTAATGTTAAAAACTCTAATCTTGATGATGCAAATTTGTAAAGGAAGTTGGATTTTTTTTGTATACCTTCTAGCAGATGTAGATCATCTACTGATGATATGGAATTAAAAAAGTTATATTTCATCCATAAATAAATAATTGAATAAGAGATTTAAGATGGTAAATTTGGGACATTTTCATTACTACCTGGGAATTGAAGTGACTCAACATCCAAAGTACGTACATTCATTTCCCAAAAGAGATACATTGGAGATTTTTTGAATATTTTTGACATGGTTGATTGTCCAATGGAACAAAATTTGAAGCTTACATAAAAAAATGAATTTGAGATTGAAACCCGCATATAGACAATATGTGGGAATTCTTATCTACCTTACTATACTAGACTAGATATTTTATTTTTTGTTAGGATTCATTCCAATTTTTTGCAAAAATATTGTGAACAACATTGATCTAATATAAAAAAAAGTATACAATACTCAAATAGAACTGAAAACTTTGTGATCAAATACTCACATGTGGATTACTTGAACTTGATTGGATATTTCAATTCAAAATTTAAGAGGATAAAGAAATTGGATTGTAAACATTAGGATATATAATGAGTCTTGGAGAAACAACCCTTGGAGGTTACAAAAATAGAGAGTTTGATAAAATTCCTCAATAGAGGAAGAATATGTTTTGTTGCAGAACCAAAGAGGATATTGTGTGGTGTAGGAAAATACTTGAATATTTGCAAGAGAAACAAGTCAATTCAACTCCTCTCCTGATTGAAAATTTACTTTTGTAATAAGGTTGGCTAAGAATCCTATATTCTATTATCAAACCAAAACCATGAACACAAAGTATCATTTGATTCAATACCATGTAGAGGCCAAGATTATTCAGTTGAGACATTGACCCACAAATGAACAAATTGGGAAATCCTTACCAAAGGGCTCGAAAGAGAAATGTTTGAAAATTCATGATGGTGCTTGGACTCATAATCACCCATTTGGCTTAAGGAGGGAATGTTGGAGACATAATCCTTCATAATTTTTATCCTTGTAAATAAAAGTGTAAAAAATTAGGAGAACTAGGAGAATACAAACATGAATGGACCATTAGAAAATGAAACCAAGATTCACCTCAATATATAAATATGATTTTACATTAATAGAATATCAATCCATCGAGCTAATCATGTCAGTTTGACTCAAATAATTCCTATAGAGGACTTGTATGTTGGTTCGAATACTTGTTCAAGGTTCTTGAGATTGAGAACATTCAATAATGTCTTGTGGTGCTCACTTTCCTTCCTAGACCATGAGGAATGTCTCCTTCACCCACATGCTACCCATCCTTGATACTTAAAACCCCATAGTAGCATCCATATGAAAATTTGTTGCCAAAAATGCCCTAGAAAGAATTTGTTTTGTGATTCAAATTATTTTTCATGACAATAGAATAATTTTTTGTTTTGTGATTTAAATTATTTTTCATAACAATAAAATAAATTGTTGCAAAAAATGCTCCATTAAATATTTATTTTGTCTTTTTTTTCTTTTTTTTCATTACAGTCTAATACAAAAAAATATACTTAAGGCCTAAGTGTTGTCCTCCTTGAACCTTGAGGTTTAAACTCAATAAGGTTAGTGATTCGCACTCATACCTAAGAAAACATGTTATACCTAGTACTAAAAAAAATCTACCCCTTACCCATGACCAACACATTATTTTAGGTTATTAAGTTTCACTATCAAATTTTTAATTGCTTCACGTAAATAAATTTCAAAGTTAATTGCCTCACGTAAATCAAATTTTACATAATTCTTTTTTGAGATCATATTAAGAATGATTAGAGAAATAACTTTTTTTTGTAAGCTGAGTAGTGCCTTTCATTCATTCAACAAAAAGACAAGTTACAATAGAAAAGAGCTTCGGAGGCCTCAACCTTCCCTGTGGGAAACCAAGTCTGTTGGCCATCGAAAGGCATTATACGACAACCAGAGCCGAAATGTCTTGAGTATAGAGAACTCAAATATATAATACGAACTATCAAAATCCTTTAAAAAGTTTGTTCTTCTAATTCTACATCTTACTATTATTATGATCTGCATCAAAATAAAACAAAATTTGAACAGTTAACAGAGATTACAAGAAAATAACTAGTCCTCAGAGGACTCAATAGGTGTCGGGTCTTTGGCGCTAGACCCAGGAATTTCCGATTGCTCTGGCCTCCAGAGAAGCTGTTCAATTCTACCCAAATGGGCGTTCTACTGTTGCACCTGGAACTGCAAGAGCTGGAAGCCTTTTTAATTTCCCGAAGAGAGGGGTCTATCTGCATAAAATATGAAGTGTGCATGATGGGTTTCTCCACCAGATGTTTCATCCTCCAATAGAGATGGTTGGTTTTCTTGTGTTAAGATACCCTACCTCTCGTATTTCTCAGATCAGTTACTAGGAATTCATTGTCCAAATCAACTTCTTCCTCTTTCGCCTAGCGAGTGAGGGCCTCTTCCCACTTCACGATTACCTCCCTGACTTGACTGGGAATCTCCTGCACATATGTCTCAGCGGCATCCCTCATATGGTTATCTTATGTTTTGCAGATATACATTCTCGGCGCCTGGGAGGAGGGTTCACCCTTCTCCTTCTGAGTGCATCGCTTCCAGGTCTGCCTCTCGCAATCCAAACATGCTTCCTCTTTGATAAATTTTTCCTGTGCCATTGGAACCTGATGAACTGTGATGGTCTAGTGGGCAGAGAAGCAGTATACCTTCGTTCCCCCGATTGAGGTCCTGACTCCTCGCTTAAGACCTATCTCTATGACATGAATCAAGACCATACACAGATGGGACAGGGTGGAAGTGATCCTTATCATATAAAACATTCACAGCCTTTCCACACCTTGATGTTGATTACGAACCATACCCCCAAGGGAGGTTCAACGCCTCAAACTACACCACGCACCATAGAGGGACGACACTAGAAAATATTAATCACAGAATTATCCTCCAAATTAACATGCAGGTCACGGCTTTTCTATTAGCCGACGATATAGGTGGAAAACCAATCAGGGTGTCACCAAACACGACCTCCCCAAACCATACCCATACCCATACCCATATCCCCCATTTTCTGAAGTATTATGTTGAAAAGAAGAGAAATTTACATTATCAACCCAAAGAAAATCAAAAAAACCTTTGAGGACACCATGTCGAGGTTACCAACAGACTATTCCATTTAAAAATTGAAAAAACGAAATTGAGAGCATTCTCTATGATCTTGTGACAGAGAAATGAGAGGGAAAGTACCACATACCCTTTGGATTAGAGAGCTTTGAGCGTTGTAATGTTGCTGCCCTACACTCTTGTCTACACCTTGCCAAATAATACTCCACCTACCAAATAATGGATTAAATGAAGCAAAGCCAATTTTTTAACTCAAGATGATTCTTACTCTTTTCCACATACCAACTCACATAATAATGGTATATTCCTCAACTTATTACCCCACCACCTTTCTCTGGCCACTTGCCACTAACGGAACCAACCTGCATGCCATAAGGCCCTTCCTTAATTGGTGTCATCATAATCCACTCGGGATATTCAACACAATCGCACCCTGATCGGGGATTAGAGCAATAAATTTTAGACTGATCGGGGGATTAGAGCAATAAATTCTAGATTAATAGAATTTTAATATTTAGGTCAAGGTGCAGTAAACCTTGCAGACTTTTTGTCCTTTGACAACAAAGTATTGTCGTAGTTGTGCAATGTAATTTACACGTTTGTAGGGTCGAGGGCTTGGAATGATGATGACCAAAAATTTGTGCAACTTGGCACTAAGTTCCATGGATAAAGATGATGTGCACATGGGTATACTGATTTGATTCAAGAGCATTCCTATGAACTGTACATGCGGGTGAGAGGGGGCACTGTGCCCCCTCTCTACATATGGTAAGGAATTGGGAGGTGATGTGACAGCTCCCGATCAGCCCCTCCGGCGACCGCTCTCTTCTCCGGCGATGGTGGACCTGTAGACGGCGATGCTATCGGGCCTTTAATGCCCTAGAGGCCATTAACCATACATGCATGCTATGAGGCATCCATGGCGCTGACGGGCCAGCAAACATGGTTATGCCCGTACAACCACATACAACCATACATACATCGTGGTGAGGTGGATTTTACATGAACGGAAATGAATTCAATGCTACTTCTGCCCCATGGCCCCTAGAATTTCAAATTTCAAATTTGCCAGCTTAATTCTTGCAACAGGTTTTTGAATAGGGACGGGATGGATTTTTATTTTAATTTCATTTTTTTCCTGACATTATTGATGAACTCGGCCTTTATCGCTGAGCACAGAAACCAGAATCTCTTTCTCTAAGCTCCTCTCTAATGTATTCCTAGTTATTACA
The DNA here is from genome assembly GCA_034641835.2 of Pinus albicaulis. Lineage (NCBI taxonomy): Eukaryota > Viridiplantae > Streptophyta > Pinopsida > Pinales > Pinaceae > Pinus > Pinus albicaulis. The sequence continues at coordinate 26,408 of JAXQQM020059852.1, forward strand.
CTGGTGTTGGCACCCTGAGCACCAGAGGCTTGGCCTTTGGCGCTGAGCACACACACCAGAAGCTCTTTCTCGTAAACTCCTCTCCATTGTATTCCTAGCTATTGCACCGGTGTCGGCACCCTGAGCACCAGAGGCTCGTTTGATCTCCTCTCCAACTTATTGGCAGCTATCACGATAAATATTTACAGGAAGCAAGCTCGTGGGCCATCTGATCAGGTTTTTAGGGGGAGTTATTTAGAGAAATGTTTTTTTTTTGAGCTGATTGAATACCTTTTCTTATGTACAACAACTCCATTTAGTTTCAGGTTTGTAATGGAGGTTGTTAAGATGCCCTTATCGGACAAATCATAACCAGTATGTTATATACAAAGACGAATCATATTTATATTCTCTTCTTTTTCGATTTATTTTGAAAATTTTTCTCTTACTCCAAATGTTGCGTTGGATTGGATTTTAAGGATACAAATATCCATGGCTGATATGTATTCCTCTGTTAACGTTAACGACAATGCAACTTGAAATTATAACCCTTTTCGATTTTCGGGTTGCCAAGGATTTTGGTAATTTTTTGTTGTTGTTTCTTATTGGGTTTTTCGTCATTCGGTTAAATTTTGAGAGGCATTGTTGACGAGGGAAAATTTAAAAAGTATTTATTAATAAATGTTACGTTAGACACACTTTTTCAATTCAATAATCAAGATCCCAGATTCCCTCCTAGGCTCATCATTCAGCATCAGCTTACAGGAGTTAAGAGGAAACCACACAGAACCTCTAATGCATCTGAAAATGTTCAAACCATGCAAATCAACGATGATATGGTTGAGATATGTATACACAATATGTAAATGCAGTGAGAAATATGCATGTGGTTGAGATATGTATACACAATATGTTTCTACATGTTCATTCAAACGGTTTCTCAATTCTTCTTGGAAATATTATTGATTTCCATTTACTAATTCTCTTTTGAATTGACTTGGATATAAACATTGAATTACAAGATGGATCTCAATGCACTCGAATGGTCCCTTCACCCGCTTGCATGAAATTCTAGCAGTACATCTGGATGAACTTTAAACATGAAAAACTTGTAAATACTTACCCATACAAATATTATGCCAGAAATTCAACATGGGTTTTCAATTGCGGTAATATATATGATACCAGCGTGACTTATTTGAAAAAACAGGATGGGTTTTCTTAAAATTTTATATTAATATAAAGTATATGATTTTCTCAGAAATAAGATTAGAATAAGAACTGAAATTGAAATTGTTAGGAGTAGGTCATTATTTGTTATTGGTTTTTTGACATTATTATTTTAGCAATTTGTAAATTAATAAATCACTTGAAATTATAACTTTTTTCAGATTACTGCTTGTATAAGATAGATTGTTCTCAAATTGTTGTGATAAATTACATCAAAAGTAGATAGATAAATTACACAAAAACGTTTCCTTACCACATGTAGAAAGAAGCTTAAAATATTTCTAAATATGAAATGAAATTTTTGAAGCACTTGGAAATAGGTTTTTTGATTATTAAAAATATTTTTTTTTTTTCCTTTTCTAAATTGGATTAGATTTTGGCTTATTTTCCATCTAAATTTCCACATTTTGTTTGGATTGATTATAAAAATAGTTATTTACTTTTAAATAGCATATGTTTTCTTTGGATTAATTATAAAACTACTAAAACATTATTCAATCTGGAAAATTTTCATTAATCACCTTCATCTACTAGTCTTATCAGACTATGGCATAATCATGTTCTCTTATTAAGCTTGTTTTCACATTGACAGTTAAAATTTCTATGTGACCAGGTTTAATAATTTATTGTCTCTTACTGTGCTTTAGATAAACACACTAAAATAATGATTATATGACACAGATATCAACATGGCACCTTTTGTTTTAGCCTCAATTAAAGTTGTCAATTAGAACTTTGTTTCTCATTTAAAAAAATAAATAATTATTCATGTTACTAAAAAATTATGAATAAATTGATTATTTAAGTGACAATTTTTACAATTTCCATTTTTAAAGTAATAAAAATTACAATTTCAATTTTTTTTTTTATAAAAATCTATAAATGTTTATTAATTATTTACTTTAACAATTTCAAGCCTTGGCAAGTTAAAAATGAATTGATTCATTAATATTTGTTCCAAATTTAATGATAAACAAACTATTTTTAACATGTTTTTTTTTAATGATACAAATTTAACTAGAAAAAGTTGAACTCAAAAACCTAAAATAATTTCCCTCTCCATAAATAAAGTCAGCCATTAAAAAAGTAAATGAATAAAAATATTGATTTTTTAAAAATAAATAGATATCTAGATGATGACTTTAGTATATGAGATAAGTAATTCATAATAAATAGATTTATTATGACTAATTTTAAGGGATTTAGTCTATTATGTCTGCTTATAAGTATTATAATGGGATAAATTTTATCATAAAACAAGCTAAAAAATTATCCAATAAATTAGTAAATATATCTATTAATGATCACTTTATTATGAAAGAAATAAGTAATAATAAATAGATTTACTGAGAATTCTTTTATTTGTTTTCTTCTATAATTATTATTAGTAATAAGATAAACAAATAATGCATCAATTTTATTTATAATATATTATAATTATTTTTAAATTTAATAGTTAATCATTTTAATTTTTAATTTTTTAATTAATAAAATCTTAACTCTTTTAAAAAACATAAAATTATTACAATTAAAAAAAATACTAAAACTCTCACTCCTCCACAAAATAAACTCACCATTTAAAAAAATATTAAATAGTCTCTTGATAATTATAGCTATACATGAGTTTAATTAAATTTAAAAACCCTAAATAAATAAACTAACTTATTTGAGGATGACGATACAGACCCTAAATCGCAGCAGTGGCACTAGATGGAAGACCAGAATATGAAGGAACCCTAGGAACCATCTTCTCCCTCCAAATTATTTCATACATTTAAGAATAAAATAATGATTAAATAATATTAGATATAAAGGATATTAACCTTCATAATAAGGAATATAGTATTTTATTAGATTTTTTGTAACAAACTATTTCAAAAATATATCCAGAACAATTTCCAGATCAAAAATTGAGGAAACATATACTCTCTAAATGACCTCCCATTAAACATATTATAGAAACCACTAGATCGAAGGAAAACAATAACCAAATAATCTCTTTTGCATCATTCACTAATTTTTTTAGTGTTGTGATAATGACTCACTTTTAATGAGATAATTTTAGAAATTAATGGTTATGGATAAGGTAATCATGCCCCCAAAGTACTAAATGAAACCACAAGCTAGTTTAGAGATGAGAAACATACTATTCTCTCTTGGAGAAATGACTAATATTTGAAGACTAGATTGCAATTCAAATCCAAAACTAGAACATAGACCAAAACTAAGATTAGGACTAGGAATGGAAGTTGGAGAAAAATCATAAGGAGTATTATAATCCTCCATTTGATATTGATGAACGAAAAGGTCCCCTATACATTATTAAAAAGATATATAAGTCTAAATTTCTAGAATTTATGGGTACCATTTGACATACACCAAATGTTGCATCATTGACATTTCTATTTGACATATAACTTGTTAGCGATGTATCGTTTGGTATTAGAGTAGTGTGTTCACTTTTTTAGTGAATCAAGAAGATGTAGGGATACACTCCCTTTATAAGCTTTAGTAATCTCTCACAAATAGGAATCCACTCCCTATACAAGGTTCAATGGCAAATTTACATGGATCTACTCCATCTGTAGGGTTTCATGGTGAAGCAACAAGGAATCCACTTCTTTCTCTATTGGTTCAACAATATATTTCACACTAGTATTTAGTCCCCCAACTTAAATTTTTTATAAAAGGATAGCATTTGCTGGTGAAATAGAATGCAAATTACCTTATTAAACTAAAAAATGACATCCTTCCATATTTTATAATGTATGATTGATTTCTTAGTGACATAAATGTCCTAAAATAATATGACATCATCATTACGGAATGCAACATCTTGCAAGAAAAGTGACACTACAAATAAGTTGATTGGAGTGTTTTTTCTATGCCCATATTCAGGCAATGGATTCCCAAGTTGAAGGTATTATGTCCATATTATATTATGTTGTAATTGTTAGATTGCCTCTTTTTTTGTTGGTGTTTTATTAGCACATGGGAAAGTATTCTGCAGATGACCTATTTAAAAACATTTACATCATCGGAATGCCATGTTTTCATATCCTAATACCTATGCTTATTGGAATTTATCGTGCTTCAAGGTTATATGATTTAGAATTCCTTTGCTCAAATGTATTTCAACATATATTCTAGCAAATATGAAGAAACCTTTTTATGTTCTTTCCATATCACGTTTTTTGAATTTACCCAATGCATTTCATATGTCTTAAGGAAATTTATGGTGCCAAAAAGGAAGGGGAAGGTTTGTAATCCTCGCCCAAATTGGCATGGGATTGAACATTGTTGTTGAGGGATGAAAATATAGAAACCATAGGTTGATGAAGAATCATGCATTTCCCTAAAACCATGGCCCTTCCTATAAAAATAAAAAAAAAGTCCTTTTGAGTGTGAAATTTTACTATGAAGAAATTCCTTTTGAGGACATGTATATGTCACAATTTGGTTTCAAAAATAAGAAGATCCACTGGGTATGCCCAATTTCTCTTCAATGTTCATTTTAAGGGAGAAAACAAAGTATGTGGTTTTTGTCCATACAATAAAAGATTCACCTCATGATGAAAATATGAAAGTTGATTTCCCTTTCCTGTTGAGTCTGGAGAGAGGTGGGAACATTTTAAAGGGGCATAGTATAGGGGATTTCCTACTTTAGAAAATTTTGAGACTGCACATACTGCTAGGGAGGCAGAACTGCAAATGAAGTCATTGTATAGGGGTTGGTTGACCCTAGAAATGGCACATGAATCATATCCCCAAGAGATAAGAACACAATACTTTCCAAATGATACTTATTACATACCCAAAATGAAAACTACATATCTCCTTCCATGTCTGTGGTGAGGCACCTAAAATCATATTTTAAGAAAAGATTCGCCCATAACAAAGACCCCTTGTAACAAGAAACCTCAAAACCGAAACCTTTGTTTTCATCATGCCTTCACCTTTTAGCTTCTTCCACAACCAAATGACCAAATTCATGCATGGAAGAACAATATTTAGAGGAAAAGGCCTTGGATTATAGCATCTCATTCAAAATAAGTTGTCACTCCATGGCATATTCTCAGGATGACAATACAGACCCTGAATTGTAGGGGTGACATTGGATAGAAGACCAGAACATGGAGGAATTTTAGGCACCATCTTCTCCCTCCAAATTATTTGATACATTTAAGAATAAAACCAATGATTAAATACTTTTATATCAAAAGGAAATTAACCTTAATAATAAGGAATTTAGTATTTTATTAAATTTGTTGTAACAAAAGGTTCCAACAAAATATCCATGGCATTTTTTAGATCAAAAATTGAGGAAACCTATACTCTATAAATGACCTCCCATTGAAAATATTATAGAAACCACTACATCAAAGGAAAACAATAACAAAATCATCTCTTTTGCATCATTCACTAAATTATTTAGTGTTGTGGTAATGACTCACTTTTAAAGAATTTTAGGAATTAATGGTTATGGATAAGGTAGGTAGCCATACCCCTAAAGTACTAAAGGAAACCCAAAGCTAGTTTAGAGATAAGAAGCATACTATTCTCTTTTGGAGAAATAACCAAATATTTGAAGACTAGATTGCAATTCAAAGGAAAAACTAGAACATAGACCAAAACTAGGATTAGGACTAGGAATGGAGGTTGGAGAAAAATCATAAGGGGTACTATGATCCTCCATTTGATATTGATGAAAGAAAAGATCCCTTATTCATTATGAAAAGGATGCATATGTCTAAATTTCTAGAGTTTATGGGTATCATTTGACATACACCAAATGATGCATCACTGACATTTATATTTGACATATCGCTTTTCAGTGATGTAACATTTGGTCTTAGAGTAGTTTGTTCTTCACTTTTGTAGTGAGTCAAGAAGATGTAGGGATACACTCTCTTTATAAGCTTTAGTAATCTCTCACAAATATGAATCGACTCCCTCTATAAGGTTCAGTGGTCAATTTACATGGATCTACTCCCTCTGTAGGGTTTCATGGTGAAGCAACAAGGAATCCATTTCTTGCTCTATCGGGTCCAACAACATATTTCACAATGGTATTTAGTACCCCATCTTAAAAAAATTATAAAAGGACAAAATTTGGTAGTGAAATATAATGCAATATACCTTATTAAACTAAACAATGACATCCTTCCATATTTTGCAATCAACGACTGATTGCATAGTGACATAAAGGTCCTAAAATAAGATGACATCATCATTATGGAATGCAACATCTTGCAAGAAAAGTGACTCTACAAATATGTTGACTGGAGTGTTGTTTCAATTTTCATCTTCAAGCAATGGATTCCCAAGTTGAAGGAATTGAACTAAAGATAATTCAAGGTGTTGCATTAAGTTGAAGGTATTAAAGTTCAGTTAGTTCCAAGGACCTAGAGTAAGGTTTGTCCATATATATGTTGTTTTAATGTAAAGTATTCATTTCCATCTCACCCTACATAATTTTATATTATGATGATAATCAAGAAGCAAACTATGATTACATCATATGGAGGGAACTTGCCAAATAAGCATGCAATCCCCTTTTCAATCTCGAGGTGCTTAAATAGATCATCCACATTGTCTAGTCCTATGCGTCCTTGGACATATAAATGCACGAAATGACCATAAAAATTGACCCTTAGGTACAATTTTTGTTAACTAACAAAACAACACTTGTCACGAAATTTTAGACCGTGGTCCCATCTCCTCAAAGATCTCTAATGGACCTCTTCTAAAAATTCCCAGGATAGAACTACCACATGTATCTACTACCAAGTGTCAAGCTTCATATACCAACTCCCACCTGTGCCAACTGCCATTTATAATAACTATTGTGTGTCAAGCTTTGAGTGGTGTCATATGTTAACTACTCCTAGTGCCAAGATCTCCTTGATTATAGCCCTTTTCATTGATCTTTATCAAATTTTTTAATTAAATTTAGTGCTATTATTTTAAATATAATAATTTATTATTTTAAATTTTTTATTAAATTTTGTGTCATAAATTTTTTAAATATTAAATATTTTACAATATATAATTATAAATTTGTATTATTATTTAAAATTTCAACTTAAAATTATAATTAAATTTAAAAGAAAAAACAAAAGCAAATAACCTAGATTAAAATATGCCTCCAAACACATGAATAATGGAACATCTCTATATCTCATATTATTAGAACTTGGAAGTTTGTCATATGACTAAAATCCTTATGCTTCTATAAACCTTTAGCCTTGTTATAATCTCTATATATCTATTTACGAAGGATTTATTTTGGTTATTAATAGATTGATTTAAAAAGTAAAGTTAGTTTTTTTTTATCTAGGGTTTTTAAATTTAATTAAACTCATGTATAGCTCTAATTATCAAGAGACTATTCAATATTTTTTTAAATGGTGAGTTTATTTTGTGGAGGAGTGAGAGTTTTAGTATTTTTTAAAATTGTAATAATTTGATGTTTTTTAAAAGAGTTAAGATGTTATTAATTAAAAAATTAAAAATTAAAATGATTAAATATTAAATTTAAAAATAATTATAATATATTATAAATAAAATTGATGCATTATTTGTTTATCTTATTATTAATAATTATTATAAAGGAAAACAAATAAAAGAATTCTCAATAAATCTATTTATTATTACTTATTTCTTTCATAATAAAGTGATCATTAATAGATATATTTACTAATTTATTGGATAATTTTTAAGCTTGTTTTATGATAAAATTTATCCCATTATAATACTTATAAGCATATATAGTAGACTAAATCCCTTAAAATTATTCATAATAAATCTATTTATTATGAATTATTTATCTCATATACTAAAGTCATCATCTAGATATCTATTTATTTAAAAAAAAATCAATATATTTATTCATTTACTTTTTTAATGGTTGAGTTTATTTATGGAGAGGGAAATTATTATAGGTTTTTGAGTTCAATTTTTTCTAGTTAAATTTGTATAATTTAAAAAAAAACATTTTAAAAATAGTTTGTTTATCATTAAATTTGGAACAAATATTAACGAATCAATTCATTTTTAACTTGCCAAGGCTTGAAATTGTTAAAGTAAATAATTAATAAACATTTATAGATTTTTATAAAAAAAATATGAAATTGTAATTTTTATTACTTTAAAATGGAAATTGTAAAAATTTTCACTTAAATAATCAATTTATTCATATTTTTTTAGTAACATGAATAATTATTTATTTTTTTAAATGAGAAACAAAGTTCTAATTGACAACTTTAATTGAGGCTAAAACAAAAGGTGCCATGTTGATATCTGTGTCATATAATCATTATTTTAGTGTGTTTATCTAAAGCACAGTAAGAGACAATAAATTATTAAACCTCGTCACATAGAAATTTTAACTGTCAATGTGAAAACAAGCTTAATAAGAGAACATGATTATGCCATAGTCTGATAAGACTAGTAGATGAAGGTGATTAATGAAAATTTTCCAGATTGAATAATGTTTTAGTAGTTTTATAATTAATCCAAAGAAAACATATGCTATTTAAAAGTAAATAACTATTTTTATAATCAATCCAAACAAAATGTGGAAAATTAGATGGAAAATAAGCCAAAATCTAATCCAATTCAGAAAAGGAAAATAAAATAAAATATTTTTAATAATGAGAAAACCTATTTCCAAGTGCTTCAAAAATTTCATTTCATATTTAGAAATATTTTAAGCTTCTTTCTACATGCGGTAAGGAAATGTTTGTGTGTAATTTATCTATCTACTTTCAATGTAATTTATGACAAAAATTTGAGAACAATCTGTCTTATACAAGCAGTAATATGAAAAAGTTATAATTTCAAGTGACTTATTAATTTACAAATTACTAGAATAATAATGTCAAAAAACCAATAACAAATAATGACCTACTCCTAACAATTTCAATTTTAGTTCTTATTCTAATCTTATTTATGAGAAAATCATATACTTTATATTAATATAAAATTTTAAGAAAACCCATCCTGTTTTTTCAAATAAGTCACGATCGTCTCATATATATTACCGCAATTTAAAACCCAGGTTGAATTTTTGGCATAATATTTGTATGGGTACGTATTTACAAGTTTTGCATGTTTAAAGTTCATCTAGATGTACTGCTGGAATTGCATGCAAGCGGGTGAAGGGACCATTCGAGTGCATTGAGATCCATCTTGTAATTCAATGTTTACATCCAAGTCAATTCAAAAGAGAATTAGTAAATGGAAATCAATAATATTTCCAAGAAGAATTGAGAAACCGTTTGAATGAACATGTAGAAACATATTGTGTATACATATCTCAACCACATGCATATTTCTCACTGCATTTACGTATTGTGCATACATATCTCAACCATATCATCGTTGAGTTGCATGGTTTGAACATTTTCAGATGCATTAGAGGTTCTGTGTGGTTTCCTCTTAACTCCTGTAAGCTGATGCTGAATGATGAGCCTAGGAGGGAATCTGGGATCTTGATTATTGAATTGAAAAAGTGTGTCTAACGTAACATTCATTAATAAATACTTTTGAAATTTTCCCTCATCGACAGCGCCTCTCAAAATTTAACCGAATGATGAAAAACCCAATAAGAAACAACAACAAAAAATTACCAAAATCCTTGGCAACCTGAAAACCGAAAAGGGTTATAATTTCAAGTTGCATTGACATTAACAGAGGAATACATATCAGCCATGGATATTTGTATACTTAAAATCCAACCCAACGCAACATTTGGAGTAAGAGAAAAATTTTCAAAATAAATCGAAAAAGAAGAGAATATAAATATGATTCGTCTCTGTATATAACAGACTGGTTATGATTTGTCCGATAAGGGAATATTAACAACCTCCATTACAAACCTGAAACTCAATGGAGTTGTTGTACATAAGAAAAGGTATTCAATCAGCTCAAAAACCAAATTTTCTCTAAATAACTCCCCCATAAAAACCTGCGCAGATGGCCCACGAGCTTGCTTCCTGTAAATATTTACCGTGATAGCTACCAATAAATTGGAGAGGAGATCAAACAAGCCTCTGGTGCTCAGGGTTCCAACATCGGTGCAATAGCTAGGATTACAGTGGAGAGGATTTTACGAGAAAGAGCTTCTGGTGTGTGTGCTCAGTGCCAAAGGCCAAGCCTATGGTGCTCAGGGTGCCGACACCGGTGCAATAACTAGGAATACATTAGAGAGGAGCTTAGAGAAAGAGCTTCTGGTGTCTGTGCTCAGCGCTAAAGGCCGAGTTCATCAATAATGTCAGGAAAAAAATGAAATTAAAATAAAAATCCATCCTGTCCCTATTCAAAAACCTGTTGCGGGAATTAAGCGGGAAAATTTGACATTTGAAATTCTAGGGGCCATGGGGCAGAAGTAGCATTGAATGCATTTCCATTCATGTAAAATCCACCTCACCACAATGTATGTATGGTTGTATGTGGTTGTATGGGCATAACCATGTTTGCTGGCCCGTCAGCGCCACAGATGCCTCATAGCATGCATGTATGGTTAATGGCCTCTAGGGCATTAAAGGCCCGATAGCATCGTCGTCTGTAGGTCCACCATCGTCGGAGAAGAGAGGGGTCGCCGGAGGGGCTGATCGGGAGCTGTCACATCAGCTCCCGATTCTTCAAATGAAAGACTCCTCCACGTATTAGTATGTAAAAAGTTGTACAGTGGTTTCAGACGTCATATCAATTTGAAATGGCAGCCCTTTTGGAGAATTCAAGTCACATTGCGTGTTTGGTTGAATGTTGTTTCAACAACTCTTTCCAAATCAGGCTTCACTGGCATCAATATTCCAGTAAGTTGTAAGGCTTAACTTCACTTAAGTGGAAAGGTTCCAGTCAGGCTTGACTTGACTTCATTGGCATGAAGATTCCAATTGTTTTACGTCAGCAGTAACTACCAGGCTTCTTCCTCCCTTCTGCAATCAAGTTTGCTCTCCACCGGCTATATCTACGCAGCACAGAGAGGAAAGATATTGAGCTCATATCTATGCAACCGTTGGGTTCCTATCCCCATCCATACATTCATGTTATTGCCTGCAGTCATGGCGGAATTTCTTTTCCGTTTTTTATTTTTGATCATTTTGTGGGCAATCATGATGATTGCAGTATGTCTGGCAACCGACGTTCCTGGGACAACACTACAGGGTGAAGGGACAGCGACGAGCATACCTATACATATTTTAATTCCACAGTTTTCCATGAGAATCTGGATGCCGTTTTCGCGACCCTCAACTCAGATCTCTCCTCAGATGGCTTCACTACTTCAATACAAAACAAATCTAGCAAGACAGATCCTGTCTATGGTCTTGCAGTGTGTCGAAAATATTTAACTGTTGGCGAGTGCTCAGAATGCGTCAGGGTAGCCGAGACTGAAGTAAAAAAAAATTTCCCCCAATCCAATGGTGGATGGGTTCACCTAGACGGTTGTTCCGTCCGCTACGAGAACTCTTCTTTTTATGATCAGTTCGTGGATGGCAGAATGACCTCCAACTGTTCCTCAACAAATAATGGCGATCCACAGACATTCTCTGAAATGGTTGAGGATTTATCCAAGAAAATCATAGCTAACGTCTCTGCAAATAAGGGTTATGCCGTTGGCTCCATTAATGGTTCCTTATATGGTCTCACTCAGTGTTGGCCTTCCCTGAGCAATCTTGGTTGTCAAATGTGCTTGGTGCAAGCTCAGACTCAGTTACTCAAATGTCCTCCAATGGTTGAAGGTCGAGGTCTCGAAGCAGGCTATTTTATGCGCTACTCGACTGTTGAAAATATTAAAGTCACCTATTGTACGTTGGGCAGGAAGAATAAAGAACAAAGTACAGCAGCAACAGCAGCAGCACAGAGTTTTGAGTGCACAACACTCTGTATTAAAGAAGAATGAAGAACGTAAGGAGAAAAATTAAATTTTGATGGGCCGCAGCCAAGTATAGCAGAGGAATTAATTTTGAAGTATGGGAGAAGTCATTTTTGACAGAGGAGCGAAGATTTCCCGTAGTTAAAGTCTATGGAGGAGCTGGTTTAATTAAAACAGTCAAGTCGGGTGTAAAATCCCTCAACAACCAAATTGAAGTGAAATTGAATTAAACAGGCAGAAGACATAAAATTTATGAAGAGGCCGGACAAGTGGTCCCTACCACTTAAGCGCCAAAGCGCAAATCGCAGATCGCAGTTTTGAAGTTTGAGACCGCAAGTGTCTTGTTGATACGGAAATCTGTGATGTGCGATCATTGCGCCATCGCACGATCGCAACATCGCAATGTCACAAATCGACCTCCGCCCATTCCATTGTATTGATCACATATTTCAAAGTTGTTATCTCCCTCCTCCATCGCAAGTTTGTTTATCGTGATGTGCGATCGTTGTGCCATCGCAAGATCGCACAATCGCATGTCATATATATATGTTCTACCATATCGCATATCACAATTTCTGCAATTGCGATGGCTGACTACGACGTGGACCCCAATCGTATGTCGTGCCATGTAAAAGTTTTATGTTTTCCAAAGGTTTTCCTTTGTAATTTTTTATTGTTGTTTTACGTATTTTGTATCCGCCGCGCTATATAAAGTGGAAAATGCCCGAGAGCCATATAGAAGAATGTATTGTATTGTTATTGTAACCGCTGTGTGTAAGCCCGTAGGTGAAGAAAAGAATAGTAAGAAGAAATGAGCACTGCTTGTGCATTCTTGAGAGACAGAGAGAGAGAAGTTTTATTTTGTGGAGAGCTGCGTCTGTAGCAGTCCCTATTCATATTTGGTGAATCCCTCCATTGAGGAAGAAAATTTGTAACAATTTTTTTTGTTTGTTTAATGAAAGAAGAAAGCATTTTCATGCCATCTCTGTCTGCGATTAAAATTTCTGTTTTTTTAAACATCTCTGTGTTGTAGAGGAGAGAGTTTGTTCTCTTCACTGTTTTCTTGGAATTCCTCAATAATTCCAACATGGTATCAGAGCTAGTTCAGGCTCTTTGAAGGTTTCAAAGAAGCTGAAGAAGAAAAAGACTTGTTGCAGTGTTTTCTCTAGCAGCGTGAAAGCTCGACAGAAGTCATAGTCAGGTATTTCTCAAAGATAACAGAACTGTTATTCTTGTATTAAAAGAGTTTTTTCTTTCAGAAAAAGGGAAGACAGTTTGTTTAAGTTTAAGTTCAGAGTTCAGTTCAAGAGAAATGGCTGGACCAAGTACTGGAATGAGTCTTGGAAATGTTCAACTTCCACAGTTTAATGGAAAGAACTATGATTATTGGGCCATTACCATGAGAACCCTGTTTGTATCACAAGACTTATGGGAATTAGTAGAAGATGGTTTTACAGAACCAGCTGATGAGCAGGCTTTTAATGCCTTAACTCAAGCAGAGAAGGATGTGTTGAATAATAATAGAAAGAAAGACTCTAAAGCTCTCTTCTTATTGTATCAAGATGTAAATGAGAGTGTGTTTCCGAGGATAGCAGTAGCTAAGAAATCCAAGGAGGCATGGGAAACTCTGAAAGTAGCCTATCAATGTATGGAGAAAGTTAAGACAACAAAACTTCAGTTGCTGAGAAGAGATTTTGAAACTCTTTGCATGAAAGAGTCAGACAGTGTAGACATATTTTTCACACATGTGAATGGGATTGTAAATCAAATAAGATCCCATGGAGAAACTCTTGAAGAAAGAAGGATAGTGGAGAAACTTTTGAGATGCTTACCCTCAAAGTTTGATGTGATTTTTACCACCATAGAAGAGAACAAAGATCTCTCACAGTTCATAGTGGATGAACTTCATGCCTCGTTTATGACTCATGAACAGAGATTGAGCAGAGATGAACACTCATCTCTTGAGCACACCTTCAAGACCCAGATGCCTTCAGGAAGAGGAAGAGGTCAAGGCAAAGGAAGAGGAAGAGGCAGAAGCCAGAGCAGAGGTGGAAGGAATAGCCCTTCACATTCACATGGAAGGAGCAATAGTCAAAGTCAGAGCCATGGCCAATGCAACAGCCAGCAAGGTGGACATCAACACCAACATGCTCATGGACAAAGGTATGACAAATCCAATGTCCAATGTCATTATTGCAAGAAATATGGGCACTATGCCAATGAATGTAAAAAGAAGCAAAATGACATGAAAAATAAGCAAAATGCTAATGTAGCAAAAGAGGAAAAGAACCCAAGTAATGTGCTGTTAGCTTGTAATGTAGCAAAAGATAGAGGAGATGATGTTTGGTTCTTAGATTCAGGATGTAGTAATCACATGACTGTGAACATAGCAATGTTTTCCAATCTAGATGAAGATGTTAAATCTGAAGTGACCACAGGGACTGATACTAAGATCTCTGTCAAAGGAAAAGGCAGAGTTAGTATTCGAGCAAGAAATGGGGAGCAGAAATTTGTCCCTGATGTATATTATGTTCCAGGTCTGAAATGTAATCTTTTGAGCGTTGGGCAGCTCATAAATAAAGGTTACAATGTAATTTTTAAAGATGATGTGTGCACAATAAAAGATATTCCTCCAAGCAAGAAAATCATTGCTGAAATCCAAATGACCAGCAATAGAATGTTTCCGCTCAAGCTCAACATTGACTTGAAGCAAAAAGGAAAGAATGTAGTAGCTGTAACACAAGAAGCCTTCTAGAAGGAAGCAAAAGATGAAAATTGGTTATGGCATCTGAGATTTGGACATCTCAATTTTGGAGGATTAAATTTGTTGCACAGAAAAGGAATGGTAAGAGGTTTACCATTGATTGAAAAGCCTGACAGCCTATGTGAAGGCTGCATCTTGGGAAAGAAACACAGAGAAAATTTTCCTTCAGGGAAAAGCATAAGGGAAAAAGCACCCTTAGAAATCATTCACTCAGATTTATATGGGCCGATGCAAACAGCATCTGTTTCAGGCAACAACTACATGCTGACCTTCATAGATGATTTCACAAGAAAAGTGTGGGTTTATTTTCTGAAGTATAAGAGTGAAGTCTTTCAGAAATTTTGCCACTTTAAAGCTCTTGTAGAGAAACAAAGTGGGAAGTACATTAAAGTCCTCAGAACTGACAGAGGAGGAGAATATATCTCAAAGGAGTTTCTGTGTTTCTGCAGAGAGAATGGCATACACAAGCAGTTTACCACAAGGTACACACCGCAACAGAATGGAGTTGCTGAAAGGAAGAATCGAACCATAATGGAAATGCTGAGAAGTATGCTAAAGGCAAAAAATTTTCCGAATGAGTACTGGGCAGAAGCAGAAAACTATGCTGCGTATATTTTAAATAGATGCTCTACAAAAGCAGTAATGAACAAAGTTCCTGAAGAAGCGTGGAGTGGCAAAAAACAGGGAGTCACCCACATGAGAGTTTTTGGATGTGTTGCATATGCACACATTCCAGACAAATTGAGAAAGAAGTTGGATAGTAAGGGGGAGAAGTGCATTTTCCTTGGATATTGTGAAGATTCCAAAGGATACAGATTGTATAACCCATCCAAAAAGAAGTTTTTAATTAGAAGAGATGTGCAATTCATTGAAGAGGAAGCATGGGATGGAAGCATTGAGAAAACAATGAATGTTAAAAGATGTTTGTCTCATGATGAGGATGAGGAAGATGTGGTTGAAATTAATAACCCACCGGTAGCACAACCTCCACCAGCACAAGGACAGCAAGGGACACCTCAAGCAGCAGCGAGAACACCCTTGAGAAGAAGCGGGAGTGCATCACCAAGCACACCACATGGAGCAGAAATGAGTGCTTCATCAAGCACAACTACACCAAGTGAAAGAGAAACAAGGTTCAGAAGCCTTAGAGAAATCTATGAGCAAGGAGAGGCAAACGAAGGTATGAATTCCTTATTTTCTTTGTATTGTCAAGTTGATGATCCTATTCATTTTGAAGATGCTATTAAAGATAGAAAATGGATAGAAGCTATGGATGATGAAATTAATGCCATATAGAAGAACAAAACATGGGAGTTGGTTGATATCCCAGAAGGTAAATAATTTGTTGGTGTTAAATGGGTCTATAAGACCAAAAGCAATGCTGAAGGAAAAATAGAGAGACACAAGGCTAGACTTGTTGTCAAGGGATATAAGAAGAAGCATGGAATTGATTATTAAGAAACTTTTGCACCTGTTGCAAGAATGGAGACAGTAAGAGCAGTGTTGTCCATAGCAGCACAAAACAAATGGAAAGTATATCAGAAGGATGCAAAATTTGCATTTTTAAATGGAGTTTTAATGGAAGAGGTATATGTGGAACAACCTCTCGGATATGAAAAGAAAGGCCAAGAGCATAAGGTCTACAAATTGAAGAAATCTCTTTATGGGCTGAAACAAGCGCCAAGAGCATGGTACAGTAGGATAGATTCCTATCTACTGGAAAATGGATTTGAAAAGTGTGAGGGAGAACCCACCCTCTACATCAAAGAAAAGGATGGTAAAATGTTGATTGTTGTTTTATATGTTGATGATTTAATTTTTACAGGTAATGATGATTACCTTGTTGAAAATTTTAAAATAGTCATGAAAGATGAATTTGAAATGACTGACATGGGTTTGTTGAGATACTTCTTGGGAATAGAAGTAGAGAAAAGTGAAAAAGGGATTTTTATATCTCAAGAAAAGTATGTGAATCAAGTTTTAGAAAGATTTAATATGCAGGAGTGCAAAGCTGCAATTACTCCCACAGTAATGGGATTGAAGTTGAGAAAAGATGACAACAGCAAGGATGTTGATCCAAGTTTGTATAAAAGCATAGTTGGAAGCCTCATGTATTTGACTGCAACTAGGCCAGATATTATGCATGCTGTTAGCTTAATTTCCAGATTTATGGAGAAGCCAAAAGAAGCACATTGGCAAGCAGCAAAGAGAATTCTGAGGTATGTTAAAGGAACAAAAAGATTTGGTATTTTGTATAGAGCTTCAGAAAATTCAGAATTAGTTGGATACACTGACAGTGATTGGGCTGGAAGTGTAGATGATCGGAAGAGCACTTCCGGTTATGTTTTTCATATGGGTTCAGGAGCCATTTCATGGGTTTCTAAGAAACAGCCTATTGTAGCATTATCTACAGCAGAGGCAGAATATGTGGCAGCTACAGCAGCAGCGTGTCAAGAAATTTGGATGAGAAGGATGTTGAGAAGTTTGTGCCAAGAACAGGTAAAGGGAACTGTGATTTATTGTGACAATAGCTCAGCTATTGCATTATCAAAGAATTCTGTGTTTCACAAGAGAACGAAACACATAGATACAAAATTTCATTATATCAGAGAATTGGTAAACAATGGAGAAATTGTTTTACAGCATTGTAAAACAAAGGAGAAATATGCAGATATTTTGACAAAGCCATTGGCACAGAAAACATTTGAATTTTTACGAAAATGCCTGGGTATGATGGACAACCCAGCAGCTGACTTTAAGGGGGAGTGTTGAAAATATTAAAGTCACCTGCCGTGCCTTGGGCAGGAAGAACAAAGAACAAAGTACAGCAGCAGCAGCAGCAGCGCAGAGTTTTGAGTGCACAACACTCTGTATTAAAGAAGAATGAAGAACGTAAGGAGAAGAATTAAATTTTGATGGGCCGCAACCAAATATAGCAGAGGAATTAATTTTGAAGTATGGGCGAAGTCATTTTTGACAGAGGAGCGAAGATTTCCCGTAGTTCAAGTCTACGGAGGAGCAGGTTTAATTAAAACAGTCAAGTCGGGCGTAAAAGCCCTCAACAACCAAATTGAAGTGAAATTTAATTAAACAGGCGGAAGACATAAAAGTTATGAAGAGGCCGGACAAGTGGTCCCTACCACTTAAGCGCTAAAGCACAAATCACAGATCATAGTTTTGAAGTTTGAGACCGCAAGTGTCTTGTTGCTATGGAAATCTGCGATGTGCGATCGTTGCGCCATCGCACGATCGCAACATCGCAATGTCGCAAATCGACCTCCGCCCATTCCATTGTATTGATCGCATATTTCAAAATTGTTATCGCCCTCCTCCATCGCAAGTTTGTTTATCGCGATGTGCGATCCTTGCGCCATCGCAAGATTGCACAATCGCATGTCATATATATATGTTCTGCCATATCACATATCGTAATTTCTGCAATTGCGATGGCTGACTACGATGTGGACCCCACTCGTACGTCGCGCCATGTAAAAGTTTTATGTTTTGCAAAGGTTTTCCTTTGTAATTTTTTATTGTTGTTTTACGTATTTTGTATCCGCTGCGCTATATAAAGTGGAAAAGGCCTGAGAGCCATATAGAGGAATGTATTGTATTATTATTGTAACCGCTGTGTGTGAGCCCGCAGGCGAAGAAAAGCACAGTAAGAATAACTGAGCACTGCTTGTGCGTTCTTGAGAGACAGAGAGAGAGAAGTTTTATTTTGTGGAGCACTGCGTCTGTAGCAGTCCCTATTCATATTTGGTGAATCCCTCCATTGAGGAAGAAAATTTGTAACAGTTTTTTTTGTTTGTTTAATGAAAGAAGAAAGCATTTTCATGCCATCTCTGTCTGCGATTAAAATTTCTGTTTTTTTAAACATCTCTATGTTGTAGAGGAGAGAGTTTGTTCTCTCCACTGTTTGCTTGGAATTCCTCAATAATTCCAACATCGACTTACTCGTTTTTC
>JAXQQM020058952.1:0-22939 GCA_034641835.2 Pinus albicaulis
GTTTCCAAGAGCGAGCTTCATCAAGCCCCTCTTTGGAACAATGTTTGCATGTAGTTTTCTCCCCTTATTTCTTGATGCTTACATTATTATTTCCCTTCCATTTCCTTCCCTTCTCTTTTCCCTTACCCTTGAATGGCTTCTTCTTACTACCCTCTTCTTGAATGTTCCTTCCCCTTGCTTCAAGATGCGCGGCTTGCACACATACTTCATCTAAGTTTTTTAGGTTAAACATAAGGATAATATGTTTTAAGTAGGAATGTAAATTCCCAATATATTTCAAGAGTGTGCCTTGTGAATTCAAGTTTACTCCTAACAATAAAGCTCTCTTTCTAAACTCATGAGTGTACTCTTGAATAGTTTGGAATTTGAGTTGCCTAAAATTTTTCCAACTCATTATTGCTTTTTTCATATAGGCTAATGGATAAAAATGTATTTTAATGGAAGAAATGAATTCAACCCAAGAAATGGATATCTTACCATGAATTCACATTTCCTCTTGAGTCTTTGCCTCCCACCAAACTAGTGCTGCTCCTTCTAGCCTTAATGAAGCTAAATGGATCTTTATGTTGTGCTTTTGTAGATTCTGAATTCTGCAGTATACTTCCAATTGACGGATCCAATTTTCTAACTTCTCTACTTTTACCTCACCATTGTACATGGGAAGTTCAAACTTGATGTCCAACTTGAGTAATGGAGTTTTTCATTTTGGGATTTTTGAATGAGTATGGGTGGTTTTGTAATGGATGTGGAAGATGAAGATGTTGATAAAGATGATGAGGATGAGGATGGTGGATATGGAGGTGGATTTTCTCCACTGCCTTTCGAACTCTTCTCTACATCCTTCTTTCCATATGAAGATCCTTTTCCATGTGGAGGCTTAGAACCTTCTCCTACTCTTTTTGCAGTGAATGCACCAAACATAATTTTAGCCATTCTTTGTATGTCTTTGAAGTCTCTCTTGAAATCATCTCCTTCTAAATGTCCATGAGTCTCTCCAAATCCTGACATAATGGCTAAGGATTCAATTTCAACCTCTGATGCTTGTACCTCTTCAATCACTTCAACTTCTTGTGCAATTTGTACCTCTTCAATCTCAACTGCTGGAGATGGAACTTGAGGTGCTTCAAGTGCAGCTTTGAGTGGAAATTTGGGTGAAGATGATGCTTTCTCAACTCTCTTTCTCCTTTTCCTAATCTCAGGACTAACAACCAATAGCTTCCCTTATCCTCTCTGCAACTTCAACCTTGTAAGAATCACAAAATTGCAACTATTAAAACCCTTCTTGCACAATCTCAAGCAAAGAAAGCAATAAAAGTTTAGCAACCTTGTGATCTGATACCAAATTGATCTGAAATTGATTGTTAGTTAATTCTGTGCTAATATCAGTTTCAAAAATAATATGAAAGTGCTTTGGTTTGCTTATCATATAAGGGTTTATACATGTGCTTATGAGTGACAATTCATTAAGCTTGATGAGATTAAGTGTATTTTATGAACTTAAAGCATGGAAACTAAATGATGAACAACAACATAATAAAACATATCAAGCACAAATAACAGAGACAAATACACAAGTTTTTGATGAAGGAGTTCACCCCTCCTGGGCTACATCTCCTTGGTCCAGCTTCATAGTGTGGGCCTTTGTATTATCTTCAATTGTGCAAAATTTCTATTTAAAGTCTCCTGTTTCCTCTGAAAACTACTCCAATGGCTCCAAAACATCAAAATCTACCAAGAATGACTCTTCCTAAGCCAAAATTGGTCGAAAATTGCCTCAGTTATGGCAAAACCATTTTTTCCTAGTTTTTCTCCACTAAATCTGGAAGTCCGCCAGTTAACTCCACTAATTGTGGAGCTACTCCCCATTTGGCTGGTCCGCCAACCTAATCCGCACTTAATTAAGTGATAATTACGTGTTTAATGTGATAAGCAAGCACGTTTAGTGCTAATCCACACTTAGCGCAAATGATGGTTTTACATGGCCTAACCACGTATTAACTTAATTAATACGTATTAATCATGCTTAAAAATCTGCTCAATTTTCTAGCCGGAATGCTGTGGCTCCTGGTCTTCAATGCGCGATCATGTGGGAGGGAGTTGGCCCACGCAGCTGGCCCCCTCTGAACCCCCATACTCTGTGGCCATACTCTTTAAATGAATGTGAGAACCTTAGTGGTTAAGGACTTCAGTGGAGGGCGTAGTGGTAAGGCGGTGGTGCCGTAGGCGGGTGGTCATGGGTTTGACCCTGACCCCTGCCATGATTTTTGTTGAATGTGGCATATAGTTCGGACCATGGTCTTGAATTTGGTTATAATGTTGATATATATAAGTGATATGTTTTCTCCCATGAGTATAGTCCACACCTTTGATAGAATAAATATGTGACCAACCTTTGATTATTCACATTCAACCTTGCATAAAAATCATGCCAACCAACCTTGCCATTTGGGGGGGGGGAGCAATGGCAGCGTGACTTCACGCCACAGTGGCCCTTACCCATTGGCCTAAAATTCACACCTTAAATAAATAATCCACCATAGAGAATAATTCCAAACCTAGGAATAGGAGAAAATCCTTCCCTCAAGCTTGATGTGGCGGATACGGTGATGAAACTTGTCACAATGTCCTTGGCTGATGGAGAATATTCACGAAAATTCTGAGGAGTCTTGATTGGATTGCCAAGTCATCGATACACGTCCTTTGTTATGTATAATTTTTATGTTTGGAAAAACAAACAAACGACCATAACTCACTCAATACGAACTCGGATTTTGACAAAACGAGTTGTGTGTTGGAATCTTGTGAGATCCTGTTTGGTTGTTCAGTCTGGAAGCATTTTTTAGCACTTTCATGTTTTAGCTAAATATTGAGCTCTTGATCAAGAGTGTTTTTATTTGTGGGAAACATATTGCTTTGTGTGGATGGTCTCTTATATTTTGTAGGCGTGTGTTCATTTGCTTGATTTTTAGCGAGCTTAGGTTCTTTTGAAAAAAAAATTGATTTCATGTGTTACAAGATTAACCGTGGCTTAATTACTGAGTTATTCACATAGAATGCAAGGGAAACCCCCTGAATCTACACCCAGTCAATTGGAAAAAATTAAAACTAAAAGAGTTCAACCATCAGGAACTGGGTCTACTGAACATGGAGAAACATCTATAGTAATACATCCCGATTTCGAAGTTAATCAACTTCAAAAAATTGAAAGAAATGAAGAACAACAAAAAATTTCAGAAGTAATCACAGTTGAATTTGTTACTGGTGAATTTTTAGATACTTAATTCATTGAGCCTGAAATATCTAAACTTGAATTTGAATCTACTTCGTCTGAGTCACCTTCGGATTTCATAGCCTGAACTCCTAGTCGTCCTCGTTCAGCTCGAGTGAAAATTCTCATTATTGAGAATCTTCCTCCTAGCCTAATTAGTATTGAAGAGATTTATGATATGGAAGAAGAGATCACAATTCCTTCGTGTCAAGAATCTTTAGATATAAGGTATAGTGAACCAATTTACCCTTACATTCCTGTTAGAATAGATCCTTGATATCAAAAAATTACCAAATTTCTGCATAACTCCGGTTTCAATTATTCTCCACGCTGTATTCCTTTTTACTCTATACACAGAGGTAGTTACATGGCTTCATCAAGCACGTCTACTGAGTCATCCATGTTTTCTTCATCACCAGAAACATTTTTGTATGGGGGTCCATCAGTTCCTGTTGGGTACCAGTCGCTCTCTGGCACTTTTTCAGGAGCATCTCCCTCTTCCAAAAAACTTACACAATCAACTGGTCTTTATGAATCTACCACCAATTTTTTTCCAACGGAACATGTCTATATGTTTTCCGGAAATATTCCTCAAGGTAGCTCTCAAGGTATCTATATAGCGCCTAGGGGGCAACCAAATCCTCAAGGACAACAATTTCTCCAAGGGAAACACCCTATTCAAGGGCAACAACCCCTTCAAGGACAACAACCTCTTCAAGGGAAGATACCTCTTCAAGGGCAGCATTTTTATCAACATAAATTATCCTTTCAAGGAGGACAACCTTTTACTAGACTTATCCAGGTAATTATCAAACTTATGTTCCAATACCTCAAGATGGTTATGGTCAACCTTATGCATTGCAACCTTTAATGGGAGCTCCTTACCCAGGCATTAATACTGTGTGGAATCCGTAGTTGAATCAACAATCTTTGCAACCTACTTTACAAGTACCTTATAATCAACCTACTCATCCAACTGGAAAATTTGGTTATACCCAAGTCCAACAGTATGTTCAGACTGCACTCCAAATTACCCCTCAGGTATCTGTACCTAGTAGTCAGCAAGTTGGTATGAGTACTCCAATTACTCCTATCCAATTTGTTGCACAAAATTTTGTTCAACAACCGAGTACACCAATCCCTGGAGTTTCTTAAACCCCTGTTGCTACAACCCTTCAAACGACTGCATCAATTTTTACATAGGAAATCCCTCAAGCTACTGCTCATCAAACTGGACCTACAGTTCAGTCTACTATTCAAACCTCTGTAGGACAACCTAGTACAACTACATTTCAAACAAACCAACCTTTTACAGGTCAGTTTTTGAAGAGTCAACAATTTCAAGAGCAATTTCAATATGGACAAATCGGACAAAAACCAATCTACCAGAATCAACCATACCCTGGCTATACATATCAAATACCATCTCAACCTTAGTTTGGTATGGCTAACCCTGGATACCCTGGAGGAATTCCAATCCCATCTGCTTAGGCTATTCTAGGTTATCTTGGATATCCTCCTCCGGGTACTGGTATTGTTCCTTAAGGTTATCAGTTTGCACAACAAGACCCTAACCGTCGGTTACCATTCATTGCAACTTTAGACTTTTCAGATTTGTCTCACCCAACGAATGATCCAATTTATTATCTTCCGTTTTGGCCGGAAAGGCCAACGAAGTTGCCCAGTGATATACCCAAGTTTGAAGGAAAATCAGGAGAAGACCCCTCAAATCATGTGATGACTTATCATCTTTGGTGTGCATCCAACTCCTTAATTGATCATTACATTCAACTGATATTTTTTCAAAGAACATTGATTAGTTTAGCTACCAAGTGGTACATGGAGTTACCACGCAGCTCTTTCAATAATTTCAACGCTTTAGCAACAACCTTCCTAACTCACTTCCAATTGCCAGTCTGTTATGAAAATGGCACGAAACTTTTAACTTCATTAAAAAAAAGTACGTCTACATACGTTTCAGATCACATACACGAACGGTGACATAGACGACGTTTAGTTAAAGTTTTTATTCCAGACCAAATTTTTGAAGAATGGTTTATTAAATCATTACTTCCAAAGATCACTGAAGATGTAGCTAAGGGAGGTGTTGTCACAGAAGAACAGGTCATAGCCCAAGCGCAGTACTTAGACCTTGTATACACACAGTCTAGTACTCTATATGAAAAAATTCCATATTTACCATGCCTAGGTCAACTTACTACAACTCCTTCTAGTTCTCATTCTACAAATGGTGTAATGGGTACAGTTAATACTACAAAGAGTGAAATTAAGTCATCTAAATCTACTTCTCCAATTATAACTGTACAAGATTCACCTAAAGGAGACTCTTCCCTCGAAACTTATACCGAAATTCACATTGTAGACTCATCCACAACTAAAGCTAAATCCGGTAATAAGAAGAAATGGAAGAGTAAAAATAAACAAAACACTTCTCCCAAAGAGAAAGCTGAAAAAACTGAACCATCAGACGAAAAACAGAAACCTCGTTATCCTTGTCTTATCTGTGATGAAGATAATTGCACCAAAGGGTGTCCACATTGGGTCAAGGTATCCAAATTTGTCAAAGGTTCACCCACACCTACTGTTTTGAAAGATCCTTTTCCATCTCAAGATAGAAAAATGATCAGATCTTCTTCCAATTCATAGGCAGATATTTTGATGATGTCTCAGGTCATGGTTGCGACATGATCTCAAGACTATGGATCTAAGAGTCTTGTAACTGGTAAAGAGACTGAATCATCCAGTCAAAAACTAGCAACAACTCCTTCAATTTTTGAACCATTGCAAATCAAGAAACCTAACCCTGATTTAGTGATTAAACCGCATGCCAAAGGTGCACTTCGAAAATCGGCTTTCAATCCACATGCAAGAGCCGCTCATAATTACAACATTGTTGAAGATTTGGCCATATCCCCTTCAGCATTGTCGGCCCTTGAGGTGTTGCGATCCTATACAGCCCAAAGGAAATTACTATTATCAATAATAAGAGCTATTGATCCTCAAGACTCGAATCTAATGGTCTTTGATCTCGAAAATTTTGTACCAATACTCCCACATCAAATGGCTTTTCAAATTCCAGTATTAGTCAAATCAAGGCGAGTTTTTCGCATTGTAATTGATGAGGGAGAATCTACATGTATAATGTCATTAGCTTGTTGGAAAAATCCTGGTTCTTCGACAATCAACCAATCACCGACCATCCTTAAAGCCTTTGATGGAAGAGGTTTTCGCCCATTCGGAATACTCCAGGATTTGCCTATAGAAGTAGAAGGAAAAATCGTAACACTAGAGTTTGAAGTTGTTGATGCCCCTCTTTGATTACAACCTTCTTTGGGTCATAAATGTCTTATGCTATGACTGCTTGTTTCTTCGATCTTCGTGATGCTAATGTTTCTTCATAAAGGAGAGTATTGTTAAAATAAATCATTTGTCCTTCTCTTCTACTTCGCTTCATACCCTACTTACATAGTATCCAACATGTTAAAAACGGTTATCCCTTATGAAGATGTTGGAGTAGGACTAGTTATAGATTATGCTCTCATGGGAAATTTATCCATGCTTTCTCCCAACGCACTGTGAAATATTTGACAATATCAATATGATAAACATCAAGCACAATGCCATTTGATAACACATGGAATGTTCCTTTAGAATCGTAATTGACTCCTTGGTGTGGTGTTGAGCCCCAAAGATGTTCTTTTCTTTCACCAAATTTCACTTCATTTCCTTTGTCCTTTATCATTTATAGGCTTAAAATATCAATAGGATTGATTAAAGTTACTTTAAGAATTCATACAAAGACTGACTTGCTATACTTTTATGGTTATGTTGTTATAGTAATTTTTTATCAGACTTAGCTACAGAATGCAGCCATTCTGTAGCCAGTCGCCTATTCCGCAGCTATCTTCATGTTCACACAGGTTACATGTGTGAATTAAAGGAAAAATGCATATGGTTGAATTCCAAAACACTCCTACATCATTTCTTGCCCTCTACGAAGCCTGAGCAAAAATCTACAGGTGGTTATGCACGTGGAGGAAACCAAAACTAAGAAGTGGATTCCTACTAGGACAAGGACTCTACAGATGTCTTCAGCAAAGTACGAGGCCTCCACAAGAGTTCTAATTTGATTTTAATTGAAAAAGACACTTATCCCTACTTCTTCTCTAGGACAGTTATGTATTTCTCTTATAAGAATAACTCGGGAAACCGAGAGATAGTTAGCTAGATTGATGTTTTATTGTTAAGATTGTCCAAGACCGTAATACTCTGTTTTTGAAGCATTTTCCTTTAATGAAAGAAGAGCAACTTTAATACATATCTGAAGCAATCTTGAGGAGATTCGTGTGCTAATCTGGTGGTAGAGGGCCCCTATTGCCTGAGAGGCTCTGTTCATATAAGTAACTTTAGCTCTGTTTCATTCCTAATTTAGGCAGTTTTCTGAACTTTATGTTTTATGCTCACTTCCCTCGAATGGTACAGCCAATCTTGTTCTTATGAATTGTTCCAAAATATCACTAACACTGAATGAGATAGAGATGTAGTATTTCAAAGATTAATTGCATGTTAGTTCAGCTGTAGTATTTCAGAGGTTAATTGCATTTTAGTTTAGCTGTATTATTTCGGAGGTTAATTGCATAATTAGTTCAGTTTTGTTTAATGTATTTTAAGTTTTATTAGCTAGTTGTATTCTAGTTCTGTTACATTAGACTTAAGGCCTTCATTATTTAAAAACTGCTCTTTTTCTTAATATCTGCTAATACATCATTTTCATATGAACAAGAATTGGTAATGTTATTTTGAAGTCTTGATTGTTCTGCAATTTCTCATAATTTTACAAACTTGCCTTTTTTTTTCCAAAACTATTCCAAAAGATTTCTAACCCTTGAATGAGGCTTAATAGTGACATTTTGAGTTGCCGAATGGATTAATTTTAGTGTCATAAGTTAATTTAGAGTAGGGTTCCTTACTAGGTTTCAGATAATCTTTTCCAAATGCGTTCCAACAAATTTCTAACCATGGATGAGATTTTCTCTGTGATAATTGTAAGTTGTTGTTTACTTAGAAGAACCTCATTGCATTAAAATTATCCTTTTCTCAAGTTGTTCCAACATACTTCTAGTGAAATGAATTGGACTGAGTTCATGTTATGAGTTATTTTTCTTGTCAAGTTTTGAAATCTGTGAATTAGCATTTTCTGTTCTTAGGTGCCATACATAGTTTAGAATAGATTTTTCTTTGTTTTAGTGTGACCAATAACTTCTCTTTGTCAAACACTTAGTTCTTTTCCTCTTAGCATAAAAACACAAAACCAAAAACATTAGAAAAACACTAAACACAACGAAGTAGGAAGCAGATACCTAGGCACATATAGTGCACTTCACTTCAACAGTTTACTAGCCCTGGTTGACAATTTATGACATCAATTTAGGAACACTAAGTTGAGCAGAAATTTTGGCGCCGTTGCCGGGGAAGTGTAACTAGGTAGCCTTGTTTCTTACCTCCCAAAAACAATGATATGCGTAGAGAAAGAGACTCAAGGGGTAGATTCATAAGAAGAAGAAGCTTGATTCCTAGAACACCACTTGTTCCACCAAGACCAAGAGGCAGCACACCTCCAACTCAAACCCACATCCCATACTCCACTGATCATAGACTTCCAGAGGACTTAAGATCAAACATTCCATCAGAAGAACCTTCCACCACATCCACTGAACCTATCTTAGAAGAATATTCAAGGACCCCTGCTAGAGACCTAAAATTTTCCACTTCCACAGGAGAATCAACCATGGCAGAAGAAGGGGGAGGAGGAGTCTTTAATGGAGAACATACACTATTTGGAGGGGGTAGAGGTAGAGGTAGAGGAGAAGGAGGTAGAGGTGCATAAGGAGAAGGAGGTAGAGGTGAAGAAGGAGGCAGAGGAAGAGGTAGAAGGGAAATGGGAAGCTCTTTTGGGTTTCCTATAGTAGATGAAGAAACCAATGCAACTATGAAAAAAATTTCACCCTCTATCCTTCCAAACTTTTATGGACTCAAAACTGAAGATCCTGAAACCTTCCTATTTGAATTTGAAGTCCTATGTAGAACCTATGACTACTTACAAGATGCTCAAAAACTTAAACTATTCCCTTCAACATTGAAAGGAGTAGCATTAAAATGGTTTATGAGTTTGATCAACAGTTCTATTAGGACATGGGAAGACATGAAACAAGAATTTCTAGAGAGGTATTTGGATTACTGTATGCCAGTAAACCATAAGGAGGAAGTGTTTAAAATGCTACAAAAAGAGGATGAAAATTTGGAAGATTTGTTGGAGAGATTTAACTACAACATTAAAAGAGAAAAAATGGAAAACCTAGACCAAGACACCTTGAAAGCTCTCTTGTTGAAGACAATTAGGGATGAATGGTTAGATATCCTTAACATGATGGGAAAAGGGGATATATCTCAGCTCACATTACCTGAAATAGCTAAATTATGTATCAACCTTTCAAGAGGGAAATCTAAAACTGTAAAAGGACCAAGAGACCCTGCTCTTGCAAGGGCAAGTAAGTCTGCTTCTGGGACAGTAAGTAGGGCAGAAATAGGACATATGCTTGATGAATTCAAATATGATATTTTAGGGAGTCTTAGTGAACAAATAGACACCCTTAAGTTACAAAAAAAAGCAAAAATCTGAATCTGATGCCTTAGCAATATTTTGTCCCAAATGTAGAAAGAAGCATGCCTTGAGAGAGTGCCCTTTGGATGCAAAAATAGTAGATACTTGTGTAATTTGTTCAGAAAAACATGAGACCAAGAGTTTTCCTTCACTTCCTGGTCTTAAAGTTGTCTTTCAAGAAGAAACCCCTACAAATTCCACAGAATCTCTCAATTTTGTCTCTAGGAGGCCTTGGCAAGGACCTCAAACACAAGGATTCCATGATCATCTATATAATCAACCCCCACCAAATTGGAATTCTTGGCAACAACCTTGGCCCCAATTCCAAAATCAATCTCAAACTTGGGCACAAGGAGCACAAAATCCCTATGGAAGATACTCTCAGTACTATCAATATCCACCATATCCACATTTCCCTCCTCAACAAAATCTTCAACAAAATCCTCAACAGAATCCTCAAAATCCACAACATCAAAATTCACCACTTCCATTACCATTTCCTCAGGAAACAAATCAGTTGCCTGCCCAACTTATACCAAACCCCAACAATAAAAATCCTCAGAATACATACATGATAGAAGGCCAACAGTTTCCAACCTATTTGATCACTTCTTTAGACCTTAATGATGTTCAACTTAGGTCTGGAAGAATACTTGAAAAGAAGAAACCTTCTGTAATCATACAAGAACAAAACAACTCTGAGGAAGATTCTCTATGGGTAAATAAAAGTCTTGAAGAAGACACATCTTTTCAAGGCTTGAATATTGAAAAATCAAAACAAAAAGAGCCAATAATTTCAACTCCTATATTAGAGTAGCCATCAACATCTGCCTCTACACCTTCATTTCCAGAAAGATTACAAATTGATAGAGGTGTAGAAAAACAAATTATGATGCCTAATTATTATTTCCTAGATGAGCTGAGAAATGTTTGTATTAAGATCCCATAATTACAAGCTATCAAGGAAATTCCAATTCTAGCAAAAAAAATAAAGGATTTGAGCATGAAAAAAACAGGAAAAAGAATCAAAGAGACAAAGAAAATTCAACTGGCAGGAAAAATAGAAAATATCATGATGGGTAAGATTTCCATTCCAAAGTATCTAGACCCAGGAAATCCAGTTGTTAAAATACACATCAATGGAACTGAGATCCAAAACACACTTATTGATTTAGGAGCAGTAATCAATATCATGAGTAGACAAATCATGGATAAAATAAAGCTTCCTAATATTCTTTTTACACCCACATTATTACAATTAGAAGATAGATCTGTGATTAAACCTGATGGGGTAATAGAAGACATTCCAGTGTCCCTATATTCTTAGGAGTATCTTTTGGATTTTATGATCTTAACTCCTAAGAATAATCTAGGAGGACATCCTATTATATTAGGAAGACCTTGGTTAGCTACATCTGATGCTTTCATTAGCTGTAGATCCGCTGATATGTAAATCTCTGATGGTAGTTCAACCAAGAAACTTACCTTGTATCCTCCATCAAAAACAATTACAAAATTAGATGATACTCGATGGATTGAGGATGAAGAATACATACAACCTCTCTTCACAATTTCAGAAATTAGTGAAGATAGCCAGATTCTGAATACCTTAGAAAATTTTGAATCCTCTTCGGAATACAAACATGAACAATTTCAAGAAGAATCCAACATTGATTTTTTATCATCAAGACAGATGTCTCTTTACTCCATGGATAAATTTGGCAGCTCTACAATTGAGATATTTCCAGGTAAAACTTTAAACATAAACAAGAACCTAGAGAAATCTCAACAAGAAAAGCTAGTCAAGATATTACAGAGACATTCTTTTGCATATGCATGGGAGTACACTGATATGAAAGGGATAAGCCCTAAGACTTGCACTCATCACATCTACATAGAGGAAAATTTTAAACCAATCAGACAACCTCAGAGACGGATGAATCCAAATCTTAGGGAGATTGTCAAAGAAGAATTGCAGAAATTGTTAAATGTCAACTTTATCTATCCCATTTCAGATAGTCAGTGGGTTTCTCCTTTGGTAATTGTGCCAAAGAAAAATGGTAAATGGAGGGTATGTATTGACTACCGGAAATTAAACAAAGCTACTCTTAAAGATCATTTTCCCTTACCTTTCATAGATCAGGTGTTAGATACATTAGCTGGCAAAAAGTACTTTTCATTTCTAGATGGGTTTAGTGGTTATAACCAAATTCAAGTAGCACTTGAAGATCAATACAAAACCACATTTACCTGTCCTTGGGGTACCTATGCTTACCGAGTATTTCCATTTGGACTATGCAATGCACCTGCAACATTTCAAAGGGCAGTACTAGGAATCTTTTCAGATCTAATACATGATTGTGTAGAAGTATATATGGATGATTTCACAGTCTATGGAAACACATTTGAAGAAGCCTTAGCAAACTTGGAAAAAGTTTTAAAGAGATGTAAAGAAGCAAATCTTTCACTAAGTCATGAGAAGTGTTTCATGATGTTTACTGAAGGGATTGTTTTGGGGCATCACATTTCAGGAGATGGGATTAGAGTTGATGAGTCAAAATTTGAAGTCATCTCTAACTTATCTGTTCCAAGTTGTCAAAAAGATGTTAGGATTTTTCTAGGATTTACAGGATATTATCGAAGGTTTATAGAAAACTTCACCAAGATAGCATCTCCACTTTTCAAATTACTTACCAAGGATTGTGAATTCAAGTGGAATCCTGATTTCCAATTAGCCTTTGAGACCCTGAAAACAAAAATCTCTGAAGCACCTATTTTAAGGGGACCTAACTGGAAGTTACCTTTTCATATTTCAACAGATGCCTCAGATACAACTTTAGGAGCAGTATTGGGACAAAAAGACCTGATTCCTTATGCCATTTACTATACAAGTAAAAATTTGACTCCTTGAGAGTCAAATTATACTGTAACTGAAAAATAGATTTTAGTTGTTTTTCATGCCATAAAAAAATTTAGACACTATATAACAGGCTATGAAAATTTTGTTCACATAGATCACTCTGCAATTAAATATCTAATGAAGAAATCAATTACTAATGGCAGAGTCATAAGATGGTTATTTCTTTTACAGGAATTCAACATTACCATTCTAGATAGGCCTGGGAAACAAAATACAGTAGCTGATTTCCTATCTAGACTCCAAAACATCAAAGATAATACTCCAGTTGAAGATCAATTCCCTGATGAATATATTTTTGCAATTTCTACTCAAACTCCTTGGTTTGCTGACATTGCTAATTATTTAGTTTCAGGGAAATTTCCTTCAATAATGAATGCAAGAGACAAAAGAAATATCATTTATGATAGTGCAAAATATTCATGGGTTGCTAATGAGTTATACAAAACAGGTCCATATTTTATCATTAGGAGATGTGTTCGAGAAGATGAGATGCCTGAGATCCTCAAGGCATGTCATGATGAACCTTGTGGTGGACACTTTGCTGATAAAAGGACAACTTATAAGATCCTTCATTTAGGATACTATTGGCCATCCCTTTTTAAAGATGCTAAAGAGTATGTAAAAAGGTGTGACAGTTGCCAAAGGGTAGGCAAAACCTTCTCCTTCAGGTGAGATGCCATTGCAACCTCAGGTACATATTGAACCTTTTGAGAAATGGGCTTTGGATTTTGTAGGACCTATTAGCCCTCCATCAAGACAAAAGAGATATATATTAGTTTGCACTGATTATCTTACCAAATGGGTAGAGGCAAAGTCATTACTTTTTGCTAATGAAGCATCTGTAGTTAATTTTCTTTTTGAGGATATTTTTACTCGTTTTGGTGTCCCAAGGGAAATTGTTACAGATCAAGGAGCTCAATTCACATAAAGGCTAGTGGAACAAATGATGGAGAGGTACAAAATCAGACACAGAAAATCTACTCCCTATCATCCACAAGCAAATGGTCAAGTGGAATCTACTAATAAGGTCATTGAAGGGATCCTAACAAAGACTATTCATTTACATAGAAGAGATTGGGCAGACAGGCTTCCTGAAGCCTTGTGGGCCTATAGAACTACATGGAGAAGCACAACAGGTCATACTCCCTATGAACTTGTTTATGGAAAACAATTTTTGTTTCCCATAGAGTTTCAGATTCAAATTTTTAAAATGGCAGTTCAGCTAGGACTTGATCTAACAGAGACACAAAAGCACAGATTGGAGCAGATTAATGAATTGGATGAGATTATACAAGATGCAGTCCAGAAAACAAGTATAGTCCAGCAGCAAAGGACTATATGGCATGATAAGTACATCAAGGAAAAGAAATTCAAAGAAGGTGATTGGGCCCTCTTGTTTGATTCAAAGTTCAAAGATTTTCAAGGTAAATTCCAAACACATTGGCTTGGGCCATATGAAATTATGAAATTTTTTGACAATGGAGCAATAAAAATCAGGACAATAGATGAAGAGAAGGTCACTTTTCTTGTAAATGGTCATAGATTGAAGCTGTATCATAAGCCACTTTCAAGAGAATAATTTGTCAAGAGATTCCAGGAAAACAATGATGTGAAGTTAGTGAAGAAGAATTCTTCTTCTTCATCAACTTAATTGAATTGCCTGAATTCAAAAGCATGAAAAAAGAAGAAGTATAAACATGAAAACTAATCACTGATTAGCATGTTTATACAGAAAAGATAAAGTGAAAATCATAATCCTTCTGACACTTTAGTTTTTAAAATTTTTTCTTTTCCTGCAAGCAGCTATCACAAAATCATAAGTGCAGACCCATTTTATATATCATATTCCACTTATGATCCATTTCACTCCATCATGTCTCACTTCATTCATATTTCATTCACTCCATTCATCCATACTTCATTCACTCCATTCCATGGTCCACTTCATTTTCATTTCAGACTTTTAAATTTGATCTCTTCCTGCAATTGAGTATTACAAATCATAAGTTGTAGGCCACTTTTCATATTTCATTCCACTTTACACCTATGATCCATTTCATTCCATTATATTTCACTTCACTCATGCTCCATTCCACCATATTTCATGATCCAGTTTATTTCATTTCATACTATACTTCATCCATGTTTCAAATCATTTCATTTCATGTTTCAAAGCTTCTACAGGTATATTCTGCAGCCAAATACCCTGCAGGCAACTATCCAGCAACCACTTGTTCAACAACAAATTGACCCTGCACACCTATGTCAACAAGCAAAATCAAAGGGATTATGAAGACTGAAGGATCAATGATTTTCAAAGGAAGACAAAGCATATTAAAACCATAAAAATCAAAGGAAAGGCTAAGGTAAAGTTGTGAAATTATTATGATAACAGATTATGAAAGTTATAGTATGGTTAAGTTATATGTATGTTTCATAAAGTCATTTTAATTATTCATATTGATCGAGCTTATCATAAAATCCTTGGACAAAATCCCTTCCATTCTACCATACCAAATCATCATTTATTAAAAATTAACGGTTAGTACTGAAGTGACCTATTAGGTCACGTCACTAACCCGAAGTATTCAATGATGATTTTGAAATTCACACAAGATTTTTCCGCAGTCTTTCCTCCATGACAACTCTCAAACTCATTAATTCATGTGAATCACCCTCACCATATTTCACTCATCCCATAACAACTTCATGTCATCTTTCTGTAGCCAATTCTTGCTACATAAACAGAGAAGTCATCTTTGGGGTGAAAACAACTCTCTACAACCATTTTTATCGTGAATAGAAGAGCAGTAATGGAGCAGTAAATTGAAGGTTGAGAAAAGAAGCCATGGGTCTCATTGTAAGGTCTGAACCAGTCGGGACCAAATACTTAGAGGGTTACCCACAGATTAGAGAGATGCTACAGCAGGTTGGGTGGTTACAGTTTTTGGAAAAGTTCAATGGTTTTCATAAGGAGGTAACTAAGACATTTGCACGGTCCTTCAACGGATCAGAAGTTGAAATAGGAGATTTCAAGTTCACTATTACAAAATCCTTCATTGCAGAAGCAACATAATTACCAAGGCAAGGTGAACGATGGTTAAAAAACAAGGAATTTCACAATGAGGCATGGAGGCAGATGCTCAAAACACCAGGTATGGATATTTCGGTTTTCAAGAAGGGCATTCCTAGCTCAGCACTGAAGAATAAATGGCGAAATATGTTGCTCATTTTGCAAAAGTTTATAACTTGTGAGGGAAGGTTTGGTACCCTATATGTTTATCACATTCGGCTTATGATGCATTTCCTAGATGAAGAAATCAATTTACCCTTTTTCTTACTTCATAGCCTAAAGAGAATGGCTTCTAATGTCCAAAAGAGGGTTCAATTCTTGGAAACCACCTTGTATCACCATGGCCTAGTTAAAATCCTAATTGAGCATCATTTGAGAAAGGTGGGAGACAATTGGGATGAGTTCCTCTTGAGGAATCACTTTGAAGAACCCAAGGAATCTCCATCTGAAGGCAAACTTGCAAGAAGAAGCAGGAGAGGGAAAATTTCCAAATCTGTTGAACTTAAAACTGGTAAGTCCATACAAGAGGACAGTGAGGAGATTATCTCTGAGAAATTGGCTAAAATCAAGAAAAAACTTAAAAAGGAGAAGATAATAAGAAAGTATGCTAAGGAGAGAGGTGAGGGACCATCTAAACTAAGACGAAGCCATAGGCTTAGAGGCATATTGAAGAAGACAACAGTTAAGAAAACAGGCATCATAGACATTGAAGATGAAGAGACACCAACTGATAGATCTCCTGAGTACCAGTATGAAGAGGATCTTGATGAAGGAGCTCCGGAGATAGACCCAGCACAACAACAAATCTATAATTATGTTGAGTCATTAGAAAAGAGAGCCTCAGAAAGCAGAGGAAGAACTCCTAGTCCACCAGGATCTGCAATTGAAGTACTAAGAAGAGACAAATATGAATTAGAAGTACTCAATAGGCATATAAAGAATGAAAATGAAATTTTAAAGGAACAAGTCAAACTGAAGAGTAACATGAACACAACTCTCTCTCTGCAAATGGAAAAATTGTACAAGGCTAGTGAAAAGCTGAAGAAGAAAAAAAAATTTGAGCAGGGCACTTATAAATTTGAGATTCAAGTTAGTCATAAGGAAACCTAGGATGCCATTGAACACCAAGAAAAGTAGAAAAAGGAGGTTAGATGTCCTAGCAGAAGTTTCAGAATACATGGATTGATTGCATGAGGACATGAAAAAGTTTTGCAGTGGGGGTATGTTGAGCCCCAAAGATGTCCTTTTCTTTCACCAAATTTCACTTCATTTCCTTTGTCCTTTATCAGTTATAGGCTTAAAATATCAATAGGATTGATTAAATTTACTTTCAGAATGCATACAATGACTGACTTGCTATACTTTTATGGTTATGTTGTTATAGTGATTTTTTATCAGACTTAGCTACAGAATGCAACCATTATGTAGCTAGTCGCCTATTCCGCAGCTATCTTCATGTTCACACAGGTTACAGGTGTCACTTAAAGGAAAAATGCATATGGTTGAATTCCACAACACTCCTACATCATTTCTTGCCCTCTACGAAGTCTGAGCAAAAATCTACAGGTGGTTATGCACGTGGAGGAAACCAAAACTAAGAAGTGGATTCCTACCAGGACAAGGACTCTACAGATGTCTTCAACAAAGTACGAGGCCTCCACAAGAGTTCTAATTTGATTTTAATTGAAAAAGACACTTATCCCTACTTCTTCTCCAAGACAGTTATGTATTTCTCTTATAAGAATAACTCGGGAAACTGAGAGACAGTTAGCTAGATTGATGTTTTATTGTTAAGATTGTCCAAGACCGTAATACTCTGTTTTTGAAGCATTTTCCTTTAATGAAAGAAGAGCAACTTTAATACATATCTGAAGCAATCTTGAGGAGATTCGTGTGCTAATCTGGTGGTAGAGGGCCCCTATTGCCTGAGAGGCTCTGTTCATATAAGTAACTTTAGCTCTGTTTCATTCCTAATTTAGGCAGTTTTCTGAACTTTATGTTTTATGCTCACTTCCCTCGAATGGTACAGCCAATCTTGTTCTTATGAATTGTTCCAAAATATCACTAACACTGAATGAGATAGAGATGTAGTATTTCAAAGATTAATTGCATGTTAGTTCAGCTGTAGTATTTCAGAGGTTAATTGCATTTTAGTTTAGCTGTATTATTTCGGAGGTTAATTGCATAATTAGTTCAGTTTTGTTTAATGTATTTTAAGTTTTATTAGCTAGTTGTATTCTAGTTCTGTTACATTAGACTTAAGGCCTTCATTATTTAAAAACTGCTCTTTTTCTTAATATCTGCTAATACATCATTTTCATATGAACAAGAATTGGTAATGTTATTTTGAAGTCTTGATTGTTCTGCAATTTCTCATAATTTTACAAACTTGCCTTTTTTTTTCCAAAACTATTCCAAAAGATTTCTAACCCTTGAATGAGGCTTAATAGTGACATTTTGAGTTGCCGAATGGATTAATTTTAGTGTCATAAGTTAATTTAGAGTAGGGTTCCTTACTAGGTTTCAGATAATCTTTTCCAAATGCGTTCCAACAAATTTCTAACCATGGATGAGATTTTCTCTGTGATAATTGTAAGTTGTTGTTTACTTAGAAGAACCTCATTGCATTAAAATTATCCTTTTCAAGTTATTCCAACATACTTCTAGTGAAATGAATTGCACTGAGTTCATGTTATGAGTTATTTTTCTTGTCAAGTTTTGAAATCTGTGAATTAGAATTTTCTGTTTCTTAGGTGCCATACCTAGGTTAGAATATATTTTTCTTTGTTTTAGTGTGACCAATAACTTCTCTTTGTCAAACACTTAGTTATTTTCTTCTTAGCATAAAAACACAAAACCAAAAAAAACATTAGAAAAACACTAAACACAACGAAGTAGGAAGTAGATACCTAGGCACATATAGTGCACTTCACTTCAACAGTTTAGTAGCCCTGGTTGATAATTTATGACATCAATTTAGGAACACTAAGTTGAGCAGACAACAGGTTGCATTTAAGTCCTTTTGAATCGACATATGTAGCAGTACAATCATTTTCTGACACTACATCAACTTCTACTGATCAAATGAATGTGGTCAGTGAAGAATCATCTTCTACATCAAGCTCAAATTTGACATCATTTCTGGATCCTTTTTCAACACATATTTGCAACTCACGAAAATATTAGAGAAATCTTGTCATCAGACGAATTACCATGTGACGATCTCCATCATCGATCTTCCTTCCTGCCTGACCTTGATAAATTTGAAAATGATTTTTAATCCATATTTACTATTTATTATGTCAAGGAACCTCAAAATCCCACATCAATTATACGTTCGAATTCTGAGAAATTTTTTGGAAATATTTCTACAAAAATTCCTATTGACATATCGATTAAGCCTGGAATAATTGAGAACATTCATATAGGTGCTTCTTTCTCGATTGAAGAGATCACAACTTACAAAACCCTATTTCAAGAATTCTGAGACATTTTTGCCTGGTCTTATGAAGAAATGGCAGGTATTGATCCTAAGATTGTTATTCATGAAATTAAGACATACTCGGATTCAAAGCCCATTAGATAGAGATTACGTCCAATACATCCGCGGAAAGTTGCTGCAATCAAAGCTGAAGTTGAAAATTACTACAAGAAAGATTTATTTATCCTATTCCTTTGACGGATTGGGTATCTAATATAGTTCTCATAACATAAAAACAAGGGACTATCGGAGTATGTGTCGATTATCTAGATATTAACAAGGCTTGTCCCAAAGACAATTATCCTACCCCCTATATCGATCAAATTGTTGATGATTGTGCCGGAAACAAAATATTCTCGTTTATGGATGGTTTTTCTGGTTACAACCAAATCATCATACTCCCTACTGATCAACCTAAAACAACATTTATATGTCCTTGGGGCACGTTTGCATATTTTAAATTACCTTTTGGACTGAAAAATGTTGGCACAAATTTTCAAAGAGCTATGTCTTATGCATTTCACGATATCAAACATATTGTACAACCTTACCTGGATGACTTACCTGCTCATTCTTTGCGCAGAAAAGATCATCCTACGCACTTATGTGCTATATTTATGAGATGTAGGCATTAAAAAATTTGTTTGAATCCACACAAATGTGTTTTTTTGTGTAAAATCAGGACATTTACTTGGGTTTGTCATTTCAAAAGAGGGCATTTGTGAAAATCCATCGAAGGCTGAGACTATCATTAATTTACCTCCTCCTTCCACTCTTCGCCAACTCCAAAGTTTGCAGGTGAAAGCAAACTTTTTGCATCGTTTTATATCGAACTATTCAGAGTTAACGAAAGGTTTTACCCAATTGTTGAAATAGGATGTTCCATTGAATGAGATGAGCCTTAATTATATAGGCTCTCACACTAACGGGATGGTTTCAACCA
This sequence comes from Pinus albicaulis, assembly GCA_034641835.2. Classification (NCBI taxonomy): domain Eukaryota; kingdom Viridiplantae; phylum Streptophyta; class Pinopsida; order Pinales; family Pinaceae; genus Pinus; species Pinus albicaulis. The sequence goes on from JAXQQM020058952.1 coordinate 20,368, forward strand.
CTCCCTTAATATCAGGATATGAGATCTATGATTAGAATCTCAATCCTATCTCTATGATAACAACAACCTAACTATGGATTTCTCCATTAATTCCAACACTCCCCCTTAATGGAGAAAGGGTACTGAACAATAACATATGATAACATACACCTGCTGGTCTAGTCTCAGCTAGGCTTACAATGGTAAAAAAAAAAAAACATAAAAAAAACTTGGTAACAGAGTTTTCATCTTAGTCTTCTTTGCGTGAGATCCATGCTTGTTCATTTGTGGATGAGGCTTCATCTTCACTTTCTTTGCCCTGAGATAGTGATGTATCTTTGCCTCATTTCTTCCCCAGTGATAAAAATCTTGAACACTTATCCTCGCCCTTTTGAAAGTTATGACAGGCTTAATAGGAAACTGTTTTCTCTCACCATTTCTGGTGTCACGCATGTAAATTTCAGCAATGTTGTCATCTGCACATGCATAAATATTGATGAGATTATCACATTTTAAATTCTCTCCAGCTTTGTCTTCTTCTGCCACGTCTTCGCCATCAGCTTCATGTGGGTCGTCAAATTGATTTTCAACACTTTGTTCACCTTTACATCCTTCCTGAAGATCAACTTGTGACTCTTCAATATCAGGATCTTGCACAATGGATTGTGCCTCTTGTTTCTCGTGGTCATCAACAGAACCACATTGTTTTTCTAAAAAAAATCCAGACTTAAAAATACTTCTCATGTGAATGCCTCCAAATGCCAACATGAGAATATCATCATCATCATCATCAGAATAAAAAATATCTAAAAATATAGACATGCTGTTAAAAGGTCCAGCTTATCTGGTTTTGTCTTGCTTCCATATTTCGACTCCACTCGGTCCTCTTACGAGCTCCGACAACCCTATTTCCACGCAGGCAGGAATCCTCCCTTTGGCAGCTCTTCAATATAGAACCTTGTAGACTGTGGCTTCTATGCCACGCAGGGCTTAGTGCCCTCAGCTCTTACGACAAATAGCAAATGATCTCTCAACAAACTGACAACGCTATCAATGTCTAATTCTGATGCATGTAATTAGCGATTTCTCATGACACATATTTCTGAAAAATGAGTTCAAATCTGAACGCTCCCTTTTTTAAAAGAATTTTCAAAAGACACTTAAACTCCACTTATGAAAAAAATTTCCCTTCACAAAAGAAACCATTAAAAAATTCCCTTCATAAAGAAATAATTCATGTGATTTTATGAAAAATCGTATGAGAACAAGCCCTTCAAAAACACATTCAGCATCGCTACTGTTTTCTCCTAAATATTCAACGTATAAGAGGTCCCACCAAGCATAAAGCAACCAACCCAATTTAAGCTTCAATGCCACATTCACCACTGAAGACCAACTTAGGCATCATTAAAACAGTGAATGACTTACGGGCGCAGTCTACGGACAATGTTCCTGCTTATTGTAAAACTTTCAATTGTGCCTCAGCGTGTGAGTGTGGCTCCACGTGAGACAGAGACAGATATTTTCTGTCATTTTAGCAACGCTGCCAGAGAATAGAATAAAAGCGAGGCGAGAAGTGAGGCAGATAGGCCTCTTCAAATAAAAATTGCATAGGAACAAGATGGGACTAAATCGGACCAACGCGCCTCCCTGATAACCCGAAGCAACTGGAGAAGCAATGTGCGGCGTAAGAGCAGAAATTTCAAAGCCGTATAAAGCAAACGACTCTCGCTCAATCAAACAATTTGATGGAATCCACCATGGTTTCAGTAATGAAAATATATATATGTTGCAGTTTTTTTTTTTAATCACAATTCGATGGAGTCCGCCCAGTCCAGAATTTGTCAACAAATATTTGTTTTATGCCTCAGACAGGTACGCATTACCTCAGAGGATATTCGGATTCTTGCTTCAGAGAAGCTCGGCCTGTTGGATGAGATCCACTACCGTTGGTTTCAGGACAAACCCACACCGTCCAAACAAATTGAGTACTTCCTGTCACAAATTCGCTGGAGGGTCAGAACCATAGAATCGTGCCACTGTACAGGTGCCTTCCTATGTCCTGTTCCTCACTGGTCCACACTGCCCAATCCGAATTGTCAACCGATCAATTCTTGGCATGCGTCGAATGATTTTCTAGCGACTCGGATCTGCCGCAGGTTTGGTCTAAACCATCCAGATGACCTTCGAGCAGTGATCCAGCTTCAGAAGAACTTCAGCCTTGGGAGAAGAGGCAACCGGCCTCACAACTACCACCGACATGAGCAGATCAAACGCTTTCTTGCCACTTATAGGAACAACGATCCACTTCGATCAAAATAGGCAACAACGTTCAGTAGCTCAACTTAACTTAGCTCCGATACCATGATAAAATTAGCTATTGATCAAATAGCCTCCAGGTGAGAACCTGGAGAGTGTATACACACATACACACACTCTATTCCATTGAATGAGATGAGCCTTAATTATATAGGCTGTCACACTAACGGGATGGTTTCAACCACTCCCTTAATATCAGAATATGAGATCTATGATTAGAATCTCAATCCTATCTCTATGATAACAACAACCTAACTATGGATTTCTCCATTAA
>JAXQQM020064342.1:0-59067 GCA_034641835.2 Pinus albicaulis
ATGTTATCAAATATTTGTGCACACAAGCCACTCTGCCATTCATTTTTTTAATGAATAAACAAGTTACTATTGGTAGGGTTTCATGTTGGTTGTTGGTGTTACAAGAGTTTGATATATCCTAGATAAACTTGGGAAAGATAATGTAGTGGTTGGTTTTATTTCTAGGATGATTATTGAAAATGAATGCATGTTTGTTGAAGATTTCGTTCCATATGAATATATTTTTTCTATTTCCACTCACTCTCCATGGTATGTAGACATAGCTAACTACCTTGTTGCGGGAAGATTTCCACAAAATGTTTCCTCAAAACAAAAAAAGAGAATTGTTCAAAAAAGTGCAATATACTCTTGGTTGGAAGGATATATCTATTCTAGAAGACCAGATCATCAGATCAAGCGTTGTGTAAGAGAGGATGATATTTTTGACATCATCAGAGCTTGCCATGAAGAACCTTGTGGAGGAAACTTTGCAGAAAAAAGGACAGGGTATACGGTGCTTTCAATAGGATACTATTGGATTACTATATTTTGGGATGCAAATAAATTTTTAAAGGGATGTGATAGTTGTCAGAGAATGGGTCAACCACTTCGGTCAGATGAGATGCCATTGTACCCTCAAAGAGTTTTAGAGAATTTTGAGAAGTGGGCCTTAGAATTGTTAGGACCAATTCATCCTTCATCTCAGCAAAAGTCTTACATCATAATATGTATAGAATATGTCACAAAGTGGGTTGAAGCGAAGTCACTAACTAGGGAAACTGATCAGGTTGTTTCAGACTTTCTGTTTGAAGACATTTTTTGTTCGCTTTGGAGTACCTAGGGGACTAGTGATAGATGGAGAACCACAGTTCACATCTCATTTTATCTAGAGGCTAGTTTAGAAATACAATATATGTCGCAGGATTACCTCATTATATCATCCACAGGCTAATGGCCAAGTGGAAATCACTAATAAGGTTATTGAAGGAATTCTAACTAAGATCGTATCCAGTGAGCGGAGGAATTGGGCTGATAAAATTCCAGGGGAACTGTGGGCATACAAACCTACATGGAGAAACACCATGGGATTCTCATTATATGAATTAGTGTATGGTAAAATTCCTTTGTTTCCCATAGAGTTCAAAATGAAAACACTCATAACAACATTGCAAGTGAACCTAGATTTGGATATTGCACAGAAACATCGGCTGAATCAGTTAAATGAATTAGATGAAAAGAGATTGGTTGCTATCTAACAAATAGATATCACCCAATACCAAAGGGCTAAATGGAACGAAAAATTTATCAAAAAGAAGGTGCTTCAGAAAGGATATTGGAATTTATTATATGATTCACGATTCAAATATTTCTAGGGGAATATTTGTACTAGATGGCTAGGTCCTTATGAAGTTGATACAATCTTTGAAAATGAGTCTGTGAAATTAGTTTCCATATACAATGCGAGGATGCCATTACTTTCCAATGGGCATCGTCTTCGGTTATATCATAAACTAACCTCAAAGGATTCATTTTTCAACATTATCTCAAGATCTGATCTTCAAATTATGAGGGCAGGGGAAAATTCTCCTTCATTGCCAATTTTTTTAATCTTCAATAAGTGTAACATCCGAAAACCAAGTTTCGTTGGAAGTTGATACACAATAATAATAATAATAATTAAAGAAGAAGAAGAAGAATAAGAATAAGAAATAATAATAATAAATAAATTTGCTTGTGAAAACATCTTATGGGGGACGCAAACAAATAATGGTAACAATTGAAAGCCACTTGGTGGTGGCTGTTAGACATTTTTTTTTCTTTTTCCTGCAACAACATGTGTTTTTCACATATTTCATAAATACTATGTTGTTACAAGTCTAAGTTTTATTTTCAGAAAACTGTTTAAGGGCATAATACCCTTGAAGGTATATGTTATTGTAATAAACATTCTGTTGTAAATATTTAACTATCATAAGTAAATCCATTTGTTGTTACATCTGTAACAGCTGTCGATTGCAATAGGGAACCAATTACAACTGTCTGCTTCAATAATCATCATTACTAGTACTTCATCGTCGGTATCAATCACATCAACCTACGATAAGTCATTCAAAAAGGTATATTTATTTCTCTTTATTTAGCAGTTATGGAAATTAATATGTCATTCTATTTTGATGGTGGAGGAAAACCTTTGCATTTAAGTTCTAGGGGGGTGTGAATCATTTTGTGATCCGTAATATAACCTGATTTGAAGTGACAAACCCTGTAATCATTAACAAATCCTGAAATCATTACCACCTTTTTATGATTGATCATGTCATTAATGTGAGTTGTACCCAAGCGGAACTTCCACATCTACGGATTAATAATGTAATGATAACTCACATTGCATGATTTTTTGACCCGAAATCCTTGTCTACTTCCCTAATATTTGCCTCGATGAAGCTCTACATCCTCATTTCACATTTTTTTCAAGAAATGTGATTATGAGTAGATGAAAGTGCAGAAGGAATCGTCCGTAACAAAGGATGGGAGGAGCAGTGGTAAGACATGAGCCAAATTCCATTGATGGATTGGAGAATTTCCCAGAGGCATATAAAATCTTCAGAGAAGTAGGGTGGCTAGAGTTTTTCAAGCGACTCAAGGGGTAAGATGAAAGCATTTCTTTGGAATTTTCTTAGAACTTGAATAGGAATAAAATAGAGGTTAGAGGGTTAAAGTTGGAGGTTACAGAGGAATTAGTTGCTAGAGTATCAACACTTCAATATGAAGGTAAGAAATGGTTCAATCGGAAAATCAATGACCCATCCCTCAAAACTAAATTTTTGCAAGGAGAAGAACAATTGGTCAAGAAGGGCAGGGGAATTGACTGCCTTTCCCTTCCACAACCATGGAATGATGTTTACTTGTTTATCATTAAATATATTATATGTGAGGGACGAGAAATAATAGTTTTTAATTATCATTTTCCGTTGCTAAATCATCTCCAGCACAGGCAATTGATCAACCTTAATTACTTCATGTTGGAAAATTTGAAGCATATGGCTACTGCGGTAAAGGTTTCCTTGCACCCGTAAATTTGTATCACTAATCATGGAATTAAAAAATTGATCATAATGGAAGCCCTCGAGCGGCAAGGGCGAAGCTGGGAGGATTTCATTAGCAAAAAGACAAGAACCCCACACTGAAAACAAGCTGAAACTTCCACTGACATTTCAGAAGAAAATGATGTAACTAAGTGTTATAGGACAAATGACCTACTCATCAGCTCAGAGGAGAAGGTAACATGGAAGGAAGAAAATGACCTAGGAAAGACTCATTTCTTCCAAGGTAACACCCCCCAGAAAAAACTAGACAATGCTATAATGCACCTGAGACATGAAAAGGGAGCATTAGTACCTAGGGTAATGATCTGTCTTGCCCAAGGGGCAACGTTATCCGTGTTTGAGTGTGAAAAGGGAAAAGATATTACGGAAAAGTGACTGGAAATTCCAGCTTTTTCTCATAAAGATCCAGTTCAAAATGGAAACTAAAAGGCACAAAGCTTTTATTAGGCCTTGCAAAATATAACTAGACTCCTAAGGAAGGCAAAAGCATGGAAGAACAAAGAAACATCTTGATCTTTCCCATTTCAAACTAGTTGAAAGAGTTGACAAGGTTTTCCCTCTCCATATCCTATAAAATGGAGTTGTGGGCTCTTGGTCTAAGGTCGAAGGTTTGAATATATGTGGAGTAGAATTTCATTGTTGTAGTGTGAGGTTTGAAGATCGACGAAGTTCATTGAGAGATTTCTGCCTTGAGCATCATCACACTCGGAGATAGAGAAATAGGGAGAGGAATTGGAAGGCTGAGGAGGGCTTGGTGCAACCAATGGTTATAATCCTCCTTTTTATAAATCAATAGAACTATATCTGTTTTGTCCATTCGATGCATTAGTGTCACAATTGTTTCTCAATCGTCTATGTAGCATGATATGAATGACTTATATCTGTATTGTTTCATGTTTCTTATATGCTAGTTTAATCGATAACAAGCTATACTATTGTAGAGATTACATAGGTGCTTTGATTGTTTGCAGGATTTGGATTTGGAGTCGGTGAAGAAGGATCTCTACTTCGCTGATTGGTGTTCTCCATAGGATCCACTATCAATAAAGAGGTAATCTCTCCATCTTAATTTGTTGATTATAGATATTAGCATGAACATGTATGCAACATCTTTGTAAACTTTACAGCTAATCTGATTGTCTACCTCGGGCACTGGAAAGCCTCGAGAGGGATATTTAATAACCACCACCCAAGCATATTACCCTATAGAAAAATTGGGGACTCTGCTAGGGATTAAACCCCAAGTTTTCAAGTTGTTCCTATCACTTTACCTTTTTCCTTCTATTCACATATCCTTTCAACCAGTTTATATGCTCAGTAAACATCTCAAAAGCTCACAGAGTCTATATTAGACCCTGCTTCACCATATATACAAATTTACCCTGACTAACTCTTCCCCTGTAAGTGTTTCAGAGCATTATAACGTGGTCTATGCTCAGATACAGTGTGATAGTCTCAATATTAACGCTCTGTAGCCTCTGCTTGCCAGCGTTACCCAGCCAAATCTACTGTTTAAACCTCTGTTGTGTTTCCCTTTGGCTGTGGAGTTATTGGCCATCAGAATAGCTTCTCTTGCTAGATCCCTGTGCTTTTTTACCAGCTAGCATTTTTGTCTTTTGTTCTTATTTTTAAAATTTAATGTCAATCGCATCCAATTTTTGAAGAAGAAATTTTCTTTTAGTTTTCTGAACTGAATTAATTCTGATTTTTTTGGTTAAAAAGATATTAAGAGAAGATAGATGCATGTTTGAATCTTTAAATTTGAACTGTGTTATTTGAATGTTTGGTGCACGGATGTTGAAAGAAATCTCTCGTTATAGAAAAACTCTTCATTGAAATTGAATATTTAGAGCATATTTTCTATATGGTTTTTTTAGTCAAAGTCTCATCACATTTCATACATCCAATCCCCCTCCGCAAGAATAATAATAAAGTACACTAAGAATCAAGTTATAATAAAATTAATCATGTAAATTTTTCTGAGCTCACACCAATAGTAGTTCAAGCTAGGATCTTGGGGTAGGGGAAGTGAGAAAATCACCCAAGATCTCAAAACTTGAAACTAGAGTCATTAATAAGTGAAATCCTACTCCACTCATATTATCGGGACCACTCCACTACCATCGGAGTTAAGCGTGAGACAACACTAGGGTGCATGAGAAGGTAGCCCACCTTCGAGTGCATTCAGTGGGCATGCTATATATTGGGGTTCCCTTCGGGGATGTCGAAACTAGATCGGGGCTCTAGGTGTGCTGCCCATATAGCGTGTTGTCTACGACCGTGTCCCCCCTAATGATGTCTGTGATTTGAGGTATCTTTAGTGGCCAAAATTTTTAGGGACTTACACGAGGTGATTAGGACGGGCTGTCCTGGTACCTAAAACAAACGGACCTACTCTGTCTTCGATCTTTGGGAGGGTGCTTGTCTTCACGAGAGTGCTTACACCTATTTTCTGAGGTCTAGGCGAAGCTCTAGAGTAACCATAACTGTCTTTACGACTAACCCTCTCTGTATGCTATTGTGATACTGGGTTTCATCTCCAGAAAATGGTAGTATTCAGACATGGCCAACTTGTTATGGCTGCTTGTTGATTGGTTTTATAAATTCCTTTTTTATTTTTTCTTTTTTTTAGGTGTGTGGTTACTATCATTGAGACTTTATAATACATCACAAATAATTAAAATTTGCTAAAAATAAAGAGGTCACCATGGTGTCTTTCGACCCTCACCGTCTGTCTCGATGACAACGAGGTCTCCCTCCGTTGACATCGGAGGAGGAGTCGAGTCTCGGTGAGCTCGTGCCTTCTTCGGAAGAGTAGCCTCCATTGACAACCCCTGATTTTCGCATAGCACCGTATCACATGGAATTTCCAGAGGATCCTTTTACAGAAGGAGTCACACCTCCTTGCAATCCTCCACTCACTGATCCATCGGTGCCAGTGTTAGTTCAGATTACACCAAGCCAATATATGTCTTTGGTTGCACCAAAATCCGTTTCACAACCAACACCCATGGGGTCGGTGCCAATGGAAACCAACCCAGGTTCGCCACCATCTTCCCCACTGGTATTAAGCTCTATGTCAATAATCTACAGCCCCAGTAGCCAGCCTATGCTTGGTCCCAACACTATAGTCACCACAACTGTTAGTGGATCTCTGAGTCCTTCGGGATCTACTCCTATGGTGACTACGCCAGGACCCACGGTGCCCACTCCCATGAGCAGGGCTACTTCGGTTCCTTTTAGCAACCCTTTCGGTTGGAACCCTTTGCTGAGTTCAAACCCCTTGGCCAGCATGCCAGGGGCGGTGTCATCAACACATAGATTACAGGGGGCACTTCAATCATTAGGACAAATATGATAACCTATTTTTAACACTATTCCTTTGAGTGGTCAAAATTTTGGTATAGGATCTATGCCGTTGCTTAACTATGCAAATAGCAGCATGCCTCCAGCTAGCTCTATTGCGTCCATATGGGTAAATCAACCCCAACATCCATTTGGACAAGGGGGAAACTTTTACACTAGGGGCAACCAACCATTAGCCCCCCAGTACAATATACCCTATGGACAATAACCATACATCCCTACACCCCCATCCACAGGGAACTTTTATAAAAAAAGTCCTACTTGTCCTATTGGTAACACATTGATGGGCAAACCTTATGGTCCGAATAGTCAGCCAATACTTCCTTGGCTAGATCCGGGGGCAAATACGCAATTTCCATTTATGACAGCTCTAGACATCCCTAACATCTATAAACTAACCAACGACCCCATCAATCACAACCCACTCTAGCCTCTAGTACCGAACAAGATTCCATCTGACATCCCTAAATTCATCGGAAAACAAGGGGACGATCTGGCTACGCACGTCACCACCTTTCATCTATGGTCTGTTGCTAACTCCATGGTGGATGATAGTATCTGGCTTCGAATTTTCCCTCGCACTCTCACAGGCAATGCTGCCAAATGGTACATTGAGTTACCACGCAGAGCCGTCAACACTTTTGGTGCCTTAGCTACAAAATTTCTTAAGAACTTCCAATTAACTATTAGATATGAATCCAGCATGGAATGCTTAACCTTGCTGCGCCAAGACATCGCCACCCACATCTCTGATCACATTCATGAATGGAGATGTAAGAGGAGGCTGGTCAAAGCACCAATCCCAGATCATCTCTTATCTAATTGGTTTTGTAAGTCACTCTTACCAACCCTAGTTAAGGAAATTTTTCTGTTCAGTGCGGTCATGGAAGATTAATCCATTCGTCATGTACAACATATATGTTTTATCTATTCGCAATCTGGCACGCTATATGATTTACTCCCCCATGCCCCTAGTAATCTGAATCCTCTCGCTACGTAGAAACCTGGAGCACACGCTGATGGTCTCATTGGTGCAATCTCCGGTATAGCCATAAAACGACCTAGTGGGAAAACCTGCCAGCCATATTTGGCTACAACTGCCTCTAACCAATCGAATACTCTTCCTACCACCGAGATAAATTCTATGCAAATTTCATAAAAACCTAGTGGAAAAAATAAGAAGAACAAGAAAAATACCTCTTCTTCGGAAGAGCAGTCGGATCATCAGAATAATCCCAATTAGAAAAACGTTGCTAAAACCTACAAAGGGAAGGAGAAACCCATGAAATTTCCTTGTAGAATCTATACGGAGGACCACTTGACATAAAAATGTCCTTGGTTGCAGGAATGCATAGATTTTCTTACAAACAAGGACTCTGGGAGGAAACCTTCCCTCCTTCATAATCCCTTCCCCAATCCATAGTAGCAACAACAACACATGATTTCAAACCCACCACAACCCCCGCAAAGGGGCAATGGTGGTACACATCCTTCCGGTGAAGGATCGTTAGCCATTTATGGCGTAGAAAGCGTTGAAATCCAAACACGAGCCAAACTTTATGGAAATCCTATCATTGATACTTAGGAACCTGGTACTAGTTCAAATCCACCGCTGCCCAACGATTTGCATATCGAACGGCCTGCTACTGACCCCATGATTTTCCCCCCCAAAGGGACACTTCGACACACGACTCATAATACCTCTGCACGTGCTGCCCAAAACTACTATATTTTAGAAGATTTGGTGCAGGCACCGTCAACTATGTCTGCTCTCGAAGTATTGCAAAATTTCCCAACACAAAGGAAAGCCTTGCTTTCGGCCATTGGTGGAATTGACCCTCGGGATTCTACGCTAGCTATCTTTGACATGGAAAATCTAAACCTCACATCTCACACCAACTTGCATTCCAGGTGCAAGTCGTGTCGAAAGGGAGACCAATCCATCATACTGTCATAGATGAAGGTGCTTTAACCTGCGTTATGTCAACTACTTGCTGGCTCACTTTGGGTTCTCCTACTTTATCCCCACTGTCGAATTCCCTTAAAGCTTTCGATGGCCACACTTTCCTCCCAAAAGGCTACCTTGCTAGCTTTCCCATTTACCTTAGTGGGAAAATGATAACGGTGGACATAGAAGTCGTAGATCATCATCTCGACTATAATCTATTGCTGGGTCAAGGTTGGTCGTACGTAATCACTGCCATTGTTTCTTCGGTTTTCAAACTCATCCTCTTTCCATTGGATGGGAAAATAGTCACAGTGGATCAGTTATCCTTTTGCACCCCTGATTATGCCACATTACCAAGTAGCACTATACCCCTAATAGGAGGCATTCTTGACTCATACATCAGTATTGGTACCAGTCTTCTGAAGGCATATTCCTTGATGGGTTGCTTTCCTCTCCTTCCGCCTTAGGTTCCACATACGGTTGCAACGATATCCACCACTTTGGATGGCTCTATTGACCCATGGATCCTACCGGTACCTTCAGACATTGATTCCTATGGAGATCAGATGCAGCTCTTACCAGCTAAGTTGACTTATCAAGCCATCCAAATTACATTTGAACCCTCCAAAACTATGGTTTCGACCAATGGTACAAACCTCCCACCCATCATAGTTCTTTCTAAGGATCTCCTCGATGAATTCCTACCTACGAACGAAGCTATTCAAGAGATCATGTCTCTAGAAGAACAACCTTGGGGAGAGTTCCAGGATCGCGCTTCGATGTTCGATTCAGACGCGATAACTACTCAAATCCCATCTTTTGAACCACCTGAGATCATTCCCTCTGTTTACATGACTGTTCAAACTATCGATTTGGAAGGGAACTTGGGAAACCTTTCTATGACCATGCTCATTGATATCTTGGTCAAAATGGGTGTCGTGGAAAATATTCATATTGGAGTAGATTGCAATCCCGAGGAAATTGCACGCTTCAAATCCCTTTTTAAGGAATTCTACGATGTGTTTGCTTGGTCTTACGACGAAATTCCTGGCATAGATCCATCTACAGTTGAGCATGAAATCAAATTTTATGACAATTCCAAACCTGTTCGGTAGAGACTTCGACCTGTCCACCTGCGCAAAGTGGCCGCCATTAAGGCTGAAGTCGAAAAACTTTTAAATGTTGGTTTTATCTATCCCGTTCCTTTGAAAGAATGGGTTTCCAATCCGATCCTCATAGACAAAAAACAAGGCACCATCTGAGTTTGTGTTGATTATCAAGATTTAAACACTGCTTGTCCAAAAGAAAATTATCCTACGTCGTTCATAGATCAGATCCTTGATGATTGTGCCGGATGCGAGTCTTTTTCCTTTATGGATGGTTTCTTGGGATATAAGCAGATTGCAATTAAAAAGGATGACCAGCATAAGACCGCCTTCATCTGTCCTTGGGGCACATTTTCATATTGTAAACTCCCATTCGGTCTGAAGAATGCAGGAGCAAATTTTCAAAGGGCGATGGACTATGCCTTTCATGACACTAGGCATATTGTACAGGCTTACTTGGATGACCTTCCAGCTCATTCCAATAAGCGATCCCATCACCTTGCGCATTTGAAACAAATCTTCGCTCGATTCAGGTTCTACAATATATGTCTAAATCCACATAAGTTCATATTTTTTGTCGAGTCTGGACGCCTTCTAGGTTTTATTTTCTCCAAGCACAAGATCAGGGTTGATCCCGTTAAGGTTAAGGCAATCGTTGAATTACCCGCACCACAATCCATTCTGCAACTCCAACGTTTGGAAGGGAAGGCAAAATTTTTCCGTCGTTTCACAGTAAACTATGTTGAGATGACGAAAGGATTTATGCGCTTATTAAAGAAGGGAACACTATATTTGTGGGATGACCAAGCTCAATTGTCATTTGACACCTTGAAACAACCACTCGTTTCTGCCCCACTTCTTAGCGCCCCCAATTATTCACGTGACTTTCTCCTCTACCTAGAAGCCTCACCATCCTCAATTGGCATGGTTCTGGTTCAAGTTCACGATGACGATAGTGAACATGTGATATATTACTTGTCAAAAGGTCTCATTGGACCTGAACTACGATATTCACATGTGGGGAAACTCTCTCTTGCGGTGGTCTTCACTGTCACCCGACTTTGACACTATATATCACTACGTTAGAATACCGTCATTGCTTTGGAGAATCCCATGCGACACATTTTGTCTTACCAAGTTATTGGAGGAAAATATTCCAAAAGGATTGTAATCCTCCAACAATTTGACTTGGTATTCACTACTGCCAAGGCAAAGAAATCTCTAGTCTTCGCCGAATTACTGTCAGACCTTCCTAGAATCGACCCAGAAGATGTAGCTCATGATCCATTTCCTGATGAATCCGTCTACTTAGTCGATTCTTCTGATCCTTGGTATGGAGACATTTTGGTCTACCTCCAAACTCAACGCTTCCACCCAACTCTCACATCCGACGAACGTCGTCGTATTCGCCACCAAGCGAAACACTATCTCGTGCTAAATGATACTCTATATCGTCATGGTGTCGATACTATTCTTTGACGTTGTCTCACTTTTGATGAAGCAGAACACATTTTAAATGACTGCCACGCGGGGGCATGTGACAGTCATCTTTTTGGCATAGCTACTCCCCAGAAAATCTTACATGCAGGCTATTATTGGCCCACTTTTTTTAAAGACTGTATCACAGTAGTCCAGAAGTGCCATTCGTGTCAAATTTTCACGAAGAAAATGTGTTCTCACCCCGCCCCTCTCCATCCGGTTGTCTCCATTGGTCCTTTCGCTAAATGGGGAATAATTTTTTTTACATGCAATCCCACTTCAGTTGACAGACACAACTAAATTTTCGTTGCAGTCGACTAATTCACGAAATGGGCAGAAGCCATTCCCACTTTTAGGGACGATGGAGAAACTGCTACTCTGTTCCTATTCAATCAGGTTATTTGTCGGTTCGGTGTACCCCTTTCAATTTTCAAAGATCATGGGTCACATTTTCAGAACCATATGATGACGAAATTAACTTCCATGCTAGGTTTTCGACAAGGATAGTCTTCTTCCTACTATCTGAAAGAGAATGGTCAAGTCGAAGTCGTAAATGGTGTCCTCAAAACCATGATTCGTTAGTTAGTCAACAATCATAAAACCAAATGGCATCGGAAGTTATATTCCGCGTTATGGGAATACTGTACGTCAGTAAAAACTTCCACAGGCTTCACTCCATTCCAACTCGCATTCAGCCTGGAAGTAGTACTCCCAATTGAGTGTGAGATTCCATCACTCAAGCTCACTGTTGAACCCCTACCCAGCACCACCACCACAGAAGAGTGCTTCCTCTCGCTCGATCACTTGGAAGAAACTAGTCGAGATGCCACAATGGCACTCGAAGCTCACCAGCGTCGAGTTAAAGCTCAATATGACAAATCTGTCAAGCCTCGTTCTTTCCAAGAGGGTGATCTCATTCTACTCTACGATCAGCGACACGAACTCTTGGGGGAAGATTTTGGCTTGGTCCTTACATAGTCACCAAATTACTCTCAAAAGGAGCTTATGAACTTCAAGACTGTAATGGAATTCCACTCGCGGAGCCCCGCAACGGGCTCTATCTAAATAAGTATTTTGCCTAGTTCTCCACTAGGCATATGCTTTGTAGTTTGATGTATATTAGTTTTTCCTTTGTTTTGATGTCTCTAGATATTTTGGGTTTTTGAGTGTTTTTCTCATACACACTCTTTTATTTTTACACAGATTCCTTCGTCATCCTTATCATACGTCGGATATGCAGACGGTGCTAGTTGTCATACTAGGCACATTGCGTCAGCTGCTTGGGTCCTCTACACACTTGGGTTGGAGCTCCTCGGTTCCGGAGGAATCTTCCTAGGCAATGCCACCAACAATATTGTTGAGTATATGTCAGTGATCCAACTCCTCACGAAAGCTACATCTCGCAACATCTCCAATCTAGTGGTCAGGTTAGATTCCCAACTTGTAGTTATGCAGTTGAACAATCATTATCGCGTCTGTCATCCAGTCTTGTTACGTTATTTCTTAAGGGTACGAATTTTAGAACGTCACTTTCAAACCATTGTGTTTGAGCACATTCCTAGAGAATTTAATGCATTAGCTGATTCATTGGCAAATTATGTGTTAGATTGGCATTTGTCACATTTGTTATAGAAAGAGTCATTTATGAGTATATATATTTTACCATAGAAAATACATAAACATTAAAAAACACACGGGATCAAAATCACCAATATATATATATATATATGTCGTGTCCAATTTAGGTTACATAAAAAAAACTTCCCAAAACTTGGGTGTTTTACAAAAATTGGCTTCACTAAGCCTTGCTATGACATTTACACATCTATCCACTCCTCCTACTAAGCCTGCTACTCAAAATAGCAAACAACTGCTCTGGCTATCCTCCTCAGAGGCACCCAGTATCTCTCTAACACACCTACTGTATGTCACTGCAGACGAATCAGGATCTCTCTCATGGGAAGAGGCAGCACACCCATACTTAAACCCTCCAAGTTTCTAGTAAGCACTTGCAAAATCTGTGTGTCATCACCCTCTTCGGCGGCTTCTGCAATCTTTGCTACTACACCAGCCCCAAGTAGCTGCATTCCTCACCTTGCATAGCGAGGGGCTCCAGCTGGACGGACAGGTGCCACATCTATGTCAAGCAACAAGCTTCATGTCAAAAAACACTTTCACCCTTTAAACAAAAAATTGCAAAAACTTTCAAAAGATAAAAAAAAATACTTCAAACTACACTGATCAAGCTCTTTCTTACCATCTAGGCCCCACTGAGTGCCCGGGGACAATACCAACTCTGGATCTCCTGTATAGTTCATCCCTGCATAGGGATAGTCTTCAATCATGATGATCTAGTCTTCAAGCCACTCGAAGAATCCCTCATCAAACCAGTGATGGATTGGACCCTCTCCAGTCCACGGTATCAAAGCTGCCCAACGAGCCTGTCTTGGATCCCACGGGCCCAATGCATCCGTGATCATTCTTGGCCTCATGGCCGACACCCGCTCTAGTATGAATGACACGATCAATGTACCATACCCAAACTCTCTTTGGGTTCGGTTCTTACATGCTGTCAACTCTACATGAACTTGGCGGACAACACCTTCACACTAGTCAAATACCTGGGGCTGCATACAATCCAGTGCTAACAACACCTGGGCCTTGGTGGCCACGTGCTGACTCTTGGCACCAACCAAGAGAACTATCATCCACAACAGAGACCTCAACATTCTCGATGCCACCCGTGCGATAGGCACCCGGTTACTTACTGTCGTAGTATTGTTTATGTAGTGAGTATGGATCAAATCAGTAGTGGTGCGGGGATCAGCCCTGGATCCTATCAGATTGGGCCTCGGTCCTCTACATGACAGGCCAATAAAAAAATAGATGTTGTCTTTCTCAATCAAGATTTCATTACCCTCGATATGAAAGACATGTTGACGGTCATCCCATTACTAGATTATCCACCTTAGAAGGTCCTCCTGCCCCCTCATCAGCTCTAAATGAGTATAGTTTAGCAATTCGCATCTACAGAGAACTAGCAAAGTAGTTGCATCAGTAACCATTTCACGTTCTTCCCGCCCATGCTCCCTTTCGCGCCAAATGCTCTTGGTAAATAGCTTTATACCTGCACAAGCAACAATTTCATTGGATTAGTTTTTGCCTGGAACACCTTAGAATGCTAAAAAACAAGTTCTTAAAACATCTTTGCCGGCTAACATGGGCTATAGTGCCCAACAGTGCGTGCTAACGCTCTTTTTCTTCTCGGGAAGTGTGTTTAATGCAGGCACAACACTAAGCACCCGCGTTAGCTACTTAAATTTTTTAGGGCCTGCTAAAATTGATAATTTTAACCAGAAAAAGAACTAAAAACATAATGAAATGCTAGAGAAAGGTTCAAGCTTTTACCTGGATCTCGCGGAATGAAAAACCGTTGCCCAGATCGTCCACAATCGACAGCTGAAGTTTCACCACTTTTTTTCTCCAGAGCTCTATCACAACACTCAATAGAGTGAAAATGAAGGTCTGTGGCCTTCTTATAGCCATTCTGAAGATCAGAATCACTCATCTAGTCTGATAAAAAATGGTAAATTCATGCTACATTTTGTCACAACTATTGGTTTCTATATGTTACCGATGCTCCGATGGGTTTTAAATGTTTATATGCAGATCTGACCATATTCGACCCTTTGTCGAGCTTTCTTTTTAGTGAGTTTTTCTAGCTCGTAAAATTGAAAAAACCCTGAGTTGCCTTTTTCGGGCTTGTTAAAATACCACGACAAAGACATATGAGCCATTCTTTTCATCTTTTTCAAAGCTCTTTAAACAAAAAAAGTGACCGAGTTTTTCTCTACGTGACTCGTTAAAATTTCACGGAGAGCACCGAGTTTTTCCTTGTTGGACTCGTTAAAATTTCACAAAGAACATTGAGTGTACTCCGTCTCCTCGTAATCATAACAAACTGAAGTAGATGTCCATCGAAAATAGCTTTCTCACTGTTCCAGATCCAATGGACTAACTCAGGGAAAACGAATTATTTCGGGCTTACTATTCTCCCTTTGTTGCGCCTGGTTATCAAACATGACAAAGGTACCCACTGGAGTTGTCTTTTACGATGTTTTTTAGATTCTCTAGATATGAAAAAATCACCGAGTTTACCCGTCTGGACTCATTAAACTTAAACATACGGGGAAAAAAATTGGACAACATGGATACTTCTTCTATTACATTTTCTAAAGGTCGATTTGGCAACACAAAATCTTGAACATGGCACTTCCCAGAAAAATCTTTCGCATTTAGCCGAACCCTACCATTTATTAGTTTAGCCTTAATCACCCAGTGTTCCTGCATTTGTGAATCCTAATACTCTTTGGTGTTCATTAAGCCTAAGCTGCCTAGTACCCTGTTAGAGTGCCTTCTATTGTTCAAGAGGATCCCACTATCTACTGCTCCTTGTATCAACCAAAGTCATCATATACTAGAACTTATTTGTCATTAGTTATTCCCACTTGCTCTTGATTATTTCCATCAGTAAAAAATCATCTTTTCTAGTTTCGTGTCAAATGATGTAGGACACCTCAGTTCCTACCCTTTGACAGATCTCTTCCTATTGACTTCAACATATTATCTAGGAAGTTGATCCAGAAACAGGTCAGTACCCAGATACTTGTAGACATCAGTGGCAGGTCATCTTGTGTTTGGTTGGGGGTTCTCATTATTAGCTCCCGATCGAATGATTCTATGAGTGTTCAACATCAAATCCTTGTATTCACACTAGATAGATTGTACTATGCATCTTGGGGACCATCATCATTATTGGTGGCCGCCCTCACGTCTGTTAACAATTTTTGTTATCTACTGGTAATCAGATGATTTCCTGCATGTTCGAATATGACTCATTCATTCACATGTATGGAAATATGCAGTTTAGTGAAGCGACGACTAAGACCTTGGGTCAAGGGTTACACCATTACAACTGTGTTTCCTCCCCCAACTTGTGATATTGTTTTTTGGAGACAGCTTTTCAGTTTGATCCTGTTATGACAGAAACTTTCTCGTTATGCTTATAGGTGGACATACTGTTCATATCTTTGTTCTAGAGAAATCATGTTGATTATCTACTGAGCATGGGAATGCCCGACTCAAGATAGATACTATATTTTCTGACATATGTTGTTGTTTCAGGTGTTCCTCAGTCCTCCAATTCCTCTCATTCTACTACACTTGTTATAAAGTATTTCAGGCATCGTCTTCATCTCTAACCTCACACTTTAGGGGGCATCTGTTACAGGACAAATGACCTCCTCATCAGCTCAGAGGAGAAGGTAACATGGAAGGAAGAAAATGACCTAGACAAGACCCATTTCTGCCAAGGTAACACACCCCAGAAACAGCTAGACAACGTTATAACGCACCTGAGACATGAAAAGGGAGCGTTAGTACCTAGGGTAAAACTCTATCTTGCCCAAGGGGCAGCATTATCCGTGTTTGAGTGTGAAAAGGGAAAAGATCTTGCAGAAAATTGACTGGAAATTCCAGCTTTTTCTCATAAAGAGTCAGTTCAAAATGGAAACTAAAAGGCACAAACCTTTTATTAGGCCTTGCAAAATATAACTGGACTCCTAAGAAAGGCAAAAGCATGGAAGAACAAGGAAACATCTTGATCTTTCCCATTTCAAACTAGTTGAAAGAGTTGGAAAGGTTTGCCCTCTCCATCTCCTATAAAATGGAGCTGTGTGCTCTTGGTCTAAGGTCGAAGGTTTGAATATATGTGGAGCAGAATTTCATTATTTTAGTGTGAGGTTTGAAGATAGGTGAAGTTCATTGAGAACTTTCTTGGAGATAGAGAAAGAGGGAGAGGAATTGGAAGGATGAGGAGGGCTTGGTGCAACCAATGGTTGTAATCCTCCTTTTTATAAATCAATAGAACTATATTTGTTTTTTCCATTCGATGCATTAGTGTCACAATTTTTTTTCAATCGTCTATGTAGCATGATATGAATGGCTTAGATTTGTATTGTTTCATGTTTCTTATATGCTAGTTTAATCGATAACAAGCTATACTGTCGTAGAGATTACACGGGTGCTTTGATTGATTGTAGGATCTAGATTTGGAGCTGGTGAAGAAGGATCTCTACTTTGCTGCTTGGTGTTCTCCACGGGATCCGCTATCGATAAAGAGGTAATCTCTCCATATTACATTGTCGATTATAGATATTAGCATGAACATGTATGCAGCATCTTTGTGAACTTTACAGCTAATCTGACTGTCGGCCTCGGGCACCGAAAAGCCATAAGAGGAATATTTAATAACCACCACCCAAGCATATTACCCTATAGCAGATTTATTCATCAACTTAGAGGAGAAGGGCCCACAATTTGATCTAAATTGAATGTCTTAGTTTTTTTGTGCTAAGTATCCAAACATTAATTAAAATGTGTGCATAAGGTTCTCTGAAGTTTTCAGGTGAAAAAAAATGATTTTAACTTAGTTTAAAAAAAAATTGTTTGAGGTTAAAGCATGTAAATTTCTTATAAAACACTGTACAATAGTAAATAAGAGAGAATTAAACATCACATGTAACAGTACTCAACAAATTTGATGAATAATTTCACCCCTCATGGGCTACATCTGCTCGTCCAACTCCCAATGGCATGCCCCTCATATCTTATTGCTAAAAAATGGTAAGTACATGTGAATAAAAGCCTCAAATGTATGTGCTCTTTGTAAAAACAGATTCAGAATGCTTGAATTAGCCAGGAATGATTATTGATTTGCAGAAAATAGAGAATGCATGCCCAATACACTGAAAACACCCTAGTGGCCCTGATGGCACCTTGACCTATCCTAAAGCAAAACCTACACAAGATGACCTCTAATGGCTCTGAAAACTCTCCTAGTGTGTTCAGAATTTCAAAATTAGTCTAGGTGGACTCTTTTTTCACCAAAATTGGTCACAAATTGACCTCTCCATGCATTTTTCCCAATGACACCTAGGAAAACTCCACTAAATGTGGAGATTGTTAGCTAACTGGAGTTAAAGTTAATGAAAACCCAAAATTTGGGGGGGTGTGCTCCATATTTTTTGGCAGTCAGGTGCTAGCATTAAAATTGATGTCGAGAGTGGTCACATTATGCATCCGCCGAAACTGTCGGACTAATTGTCGTGTGGATAAACTGTTGGATAAACCGTTGAATTAAATGTTGCGTCTAACAGTCGGAAGGTATGGTCACAAGCCACTACAAAACTGCATGGAATATGTTTTTTATGTAACCGTCGAAGGTTCAAGGTGCAAGTCGCAGGCGAGAGGTTCTATGGAGTGGGGCTGGCCCCCTTTGCCACCGACAGGAAGTCTTGTGAAGTTTAAATATATGCTGCCACCATAGTATGTTAAGTACTAAATGTAGCCCGAATGGTCAAGCACTTTACGCGTGGACGAGAGGTCATGTGTTCCAAACCCATAGACTCCAAAATGTTTTTCCACACCACTACCTCTGGCCTGGGGTCACGTGGCGCCCGCTAATAGGCCCTCCAAATTTCAATATAAAAATATTTTTTTCATAATATATATATTTTTTAATTTCATATAAAGTCAAAATGAGTCAAAGGTCTAGTTTTTGGAGTTTACTGGGCTTTTCAAACCTTCATAACTTCTGCATACGACCTCTATTTTTCAAACCGTTCATGGTGCCAGAATCGCAATGATGAGACATTTCTTGTCACTTAGGTTTCAACCACTTCTAAGCACTTTCAGCTTTGATCATTTTTGAGAAATGGAAATGATCTCCTGATCACACCTCCCCATTAGGAAGCTTTTAGACCCCAAAAGCCTTCAATTACCTGTTCAAAAGATGAGGGTACAACCCCCTCACCTTTTCCACTTCCATCCATCTTGCCTTACTTGGTTTTCTTCCCTTAAGCCCAATCCAAAGATAATTGACACTTCCTCTCTTAGAAGTGTGTGTCCTCCTCTCAAGGATGGCATCCTCCTTGAGCTCATCCAATATTCTGGCAAGAAATATTCTATTGATGGCAGCTGAATGTCACTCCCTTGATCAGAAATCAATGTAGGCTCATACAAACGTAAATTCTCCACATTGAAAACGGAATACATTTTCATATATGAAGGCAAGTCAAGTTGAAAAGCATTATTTCCAACTTGTTTAATAATATTGAATGGACCATAATTAATAGGCTTCAGCTTTTTACCTTCTCCTTGCAACCTTTCTTTGCTAATGTGCAACCATACCTCATCACCTTCTTGGAACTTGTGATCAACTCTATGTTTTTCATGCCTCTCCTTGTACTTTCTTTGACTCTTTTCAAGATGTTCTTGAACTTTCTGATGAATAAGATAAATTCGCTCAATGAACATGTGAGCTTTGTCAATGTCACTATGCCCATCAATGGAAACATCCTTCTCAAGAATGAAATCTAGAGGTGACTTTGGAAAATACCCAAAGCAGGCTTCAAAAGGTGAAGTATTTGTAGAAGAGTGCTTGGCCTGGTTGTAAGCATGTTGAATGTAATGCAGGTGTTCATCCCATAACTTAGGATGCTTGCTGCAATAACCTCTCAAAATATGCACAATGGTTATGTTCACTACCTCGGTTTGGCCATCTATTTTCGGATGAAAAGAAGTACTCTTTTTCAACTTGGTGTCCATCATCTTCCATTGATTGGACCAAAAATTCCCAACAAATCTGGAATCCCTGTCACTAACAATAGAAGTAGGCAAACCATAATGAACCCATACATGTTGAAATATAATTCAGCAGTAATATTTTTCTTACATGGCATAAGAATACACATCTTGCTGAATCTATCAACTACTACATAAAGATAATCATGTTGCTTTCTATACATAGGTAGACCTCCAACAAAGTCCATAGAAACACTTTCCCATGGCCTTGATGGTACCGGTAATGGTGTATATAACCCAAGCTTCCTATTTTTAGGCTTTCTTGTAGCACATAATGAACAACCTCTAATGAAATGTGAAACACTATCTACCATACGAGGCCAATAACAATACCTCTGTAAATGTGCCACCGTTTTGCTTACCCCGAAATGTCCAACAACAAGAGAAGAAAGAGCTTCTCTCATGACACTTAGTATCTCTCCTTGTGGTATACACAACTTTCCCAAATGAAACAACAAATTGTTATGCAAGTGATAATCATTCTCTTCAATTTGATTCCCTTCACTCAAGTTAGCATACACATCCTTAAAATCAACATCTAATGCATATTGTTCTATGTAACTCTCATGTACAATATAATAATTCTTAAGCAAAGTAGAAGCACTAATAATAGGCCTTGAAAGCATATCAGCAACTTTATTGAAAATACCTTTTATGTACCTTATTACCAAGTGAAATTGTTGTAGGAAACCCATCCATCTGAAATGTCGTGATTGTTGCAATTTACTTTGTGACTGCAAGTACTGTAATGGTTGGTGATCGGTATGTACAACTGTATCTTTACCCATCAAATAATGTTTCCACTTTTTGACACTTTGAACCAACTCATACAACTCCTTATCATATGTAGGATAATTAACTACAACACCATTAAATGTATCATAATGAAAAGCGATAGGCTTACCATGTTGTAAGAGAACTGCACCCATGGCATAATCACTAGCATCGGTCTGAATCTCGAATGACTCTATCAAGTCTGATAAAGCAAGGACTAGAGCTGAACTAATCTTCTCTTTCAAAGATTAAAAATGTTTATTTTTTTTGCCTCCCCATTGGAAATCACGTTTCACACTTGTCACTGCATGCATAGGAGTTGCTATGGCAGAAAAGTTAGCAATAAACTTTCTCCAATATTGAGTTGCACACAAAAAAATTCTTTCCTCTGTAATGGATTTGGGAGTAGGCCAATTCACAATGGCTTCTACCTTAGAAGGATAAATTCTCAATGGACCTCCTCCTACAATATGTCCCAAATAAACCAAAGAAGTCTTTCCAAATTCACACTTATACATATTAAGTAATAATTTCTCTTTCCTCAAAACATCAAGTATTTTCTTAACATGCATGACATGCTCTTCTCTAGTCTTGCTTAAAATCAAGCTGTCATCTAAGTAGAATATAAAAAAAAATCATCAAGGAATGGATGCAAAACATCATCCATAACACGCATGAAAGTTGCAGGTGCATTACATAAACCAAAAGGCATAACTAGACACTCAAAGAGCCCTTGTTTGGTTTTGAATGCAGTCTTCCAAATATCACTTTCTACAATTCTAACTTGACGATATCCACTACGTAAGTCTAACTTAGTGAAAAATTTAGCATCTTTCATATGATCTAACAAATCATCTATCCTTGGGAGTGGGTAACGATTTTTTACCGTAATCTTGTTCAAAGCTCTGAAGTCCACACGCATACGCCAAGTTCCATCCTTCTTTGGAATCAACACTATCGGTGACCCACATGGAGAAGTGCTTGGTCTCATGAGTCCCTTGTCCAACAAGTCTTTAATTTCCCTCTTTATTTCAGCATTATCCATGATAGACATGCGGCACATGCCTGTGTTTGGAAGAGGAAAATATTGTTGCAACTGAATCTCATGTTGAATCTCCCTTTTAGGAGGAAAACCTGTTGGCTCCTGAAACATCTCATGATATGCATCAAATACATCATATAAATCTGACTTTAACTTGGGATCACAATTTTCAAATGAATCATGATTCACCTCATCTTTAGGCTTAACCATAAGAAGTACGAAACTCTTACTTGAATTCACTAGCCTTTTTACCTGTCCAGCATTTACCATCGTAATGTTTGTCTTCTTGCAATGTGCTCTAACAATAAAATCCTTTCCATATTTGAATAGATGATACTTGTTCTCATGGAGATAGAAGATATCTTTCCTGTCATATAAGTAAGGACTTCCCAAAACAATTCCTAAAATATCAATAGGAACAACATCTAATTCAACGGTGTCAATAAAATGTGCAGTAATTGCAAAGCGCAATATACACTTCTTTGAAACCTGTAAATTTGCATCCTTACAAATCCAACCAAGTGGATATGATTTTGGATGTGGAATGGTCTCAAGTTTTAGTTGCTTGACTAATTCTTTAGAGATAAGGTTTTCTTGTGACCCATTGTTAGACAATGTGTCAATTTTTGTATGTTTTGAAATAACCCTCACATGAAACAATTCAATTCTTTCTTCTTCATTTGGAGCTTGTGCATGACAGTTTGAAGTACTAGTCCTTGGTTTAGTTTCAGTTTATTTTCCCTTCATGTTCTTCAAACCCATGGCTGTAATTTTAGTTTCGTCACCTGAATCATCACGTAAGTCTTGGTGTGTAGTAGTAGCTGCAGTTTTCTGCTTCCCTTTGTTTTTTTTAAATTGGGTTCTTTTTTCAGGATGTAACTCCCAACAGTTTTTCTCTTCATGGTCTTCTCTTGAACAATGTTTACAAACCACTTTATCTCCTTATTTTTTACAGATGCATTATTTTTTCCTTTTCCTTTTGAGGTTTTGTCTTTGTTTTTCCCCTTGAAAGGCTTGTTTCTACCCTCTTCAAAAGTGTTTTTCCCTCTAACCTCTAAATGTGTGTCTTGAACACAAACCTCATCTAGACTAGTAGGATTGAACATAAGGATAGTATGTCTAAGGTAGATGTGTAAGCCTCCTATGTACTTCAGCAGAGTGTCTTGACTCTGGAAATCTACCCCTAATAAGAGAGATCTTCTCCTAAATTCTTGGGTGTAGTCTTGTACATTTTGTCCCTTAAGTTGTCTGAAATTTTTCCAATTCATGATAGATTTCTGTAAATGAGCTAATGGATAAAAATTTTGTTTTATTGCAGTAATGAAATCATCCCATGATAAAATAATCTTACCATGTTTTTTAATCTCCTCCTTTGTCTTGGCTTCCCACCAAACAATTGTTGCACCTTCCATTCTCAAAGAAGCTAGGTGAATTTTAGTGTCGTCATCATGAAGGTTATGGATTCTCAAATAAACCTCCAACGGCCTTATCTAATTGTCAAGTTTTTTCTACATTGGCTTCACCATTAAACATTGGAAATTCAAACTTAACATCAAGTTTTAAAAAAGGACTTTTACCAGTGTTCTTTGACTTGTGAGATTGATTCACTGAAGTAGAGGATGAGGATGATGAGGATGAGGATGGCGGATCTCCATTTCCTTTCTTTGACTTATCTTCATCTTTCTTTCATCCTAAAGATCCCTCTCCTTCCTTGTGAAGGTTTTACCCTTCTCCTTCAAGTTTCTCATTTCTTTCTTGATAAAGAACTCTCACCATTTCAGTCAAGTCAAGGAATGCTTTCCTGAACAATATTTCTTCCTTCATGGGATCAACTTCTTCAGGAATTTTTCCTTCTCCTGAAGTCATGCTTATGGATTGTTCTACTTCTATTTGAGGTGAAATTGAAGGTGGAGATAATGGCACTCTTTCCCTCCTTGGCTGAGGATTACTTTGAGCTTTCACCAATTGACCTTCTCCTCTCTTAAGCTTTAGCCTAGTAAGCATTAAAACTCTTGCAAACTGTTAAACAAACTTTGCACAATAACAATACTGAGAGTAAAACTCTAGCTCTGATACCAACTTGATCTGAATGGAATGTCTTATTTTTGATGTGCTAAGTATCCAAACAGTAATTAAAATGTGTGCATAAGGTTCTCTGAAGTTTACAGGTGAAACAAATGATTTTAGCTTAGTTAAACAGATTTATGTGTGAGGTTAAAGCATGTAAATTGATTATAAAAAAATGTACAACAATAAATAATAGAGAATTAAATAGCACATGTAACAGTACTCAGCAAATTTGATGAAGCAGTTCACCCCTCCTAGGCTACATCTACTAGTCCAACTCCCAATGGCATGTCCCTCATATCTTATTACTCAAAACTGGTAATTACATGTGAATAAAAGCATCAAATTTATATTCTCTCTGTAAAAACAACTTCATAATTCTTGAATTAGCCATGAATGACTATTCATTTACAGAAAACAAAGAATGGATGCCCAATACACTGAAAACACCCTAGTGCCCTTGGTGGCTCCTTGACCTCTCTTGAAGAAAAACCTGCACAAGATGACCTATGATGGCCCTGAAAGCTCTCCCAATGTGTTCAGAATGTCTAAATTAGTCTAGGTAGACTCTTTTTTCACCAAAATTGGTCGAAAATTGACTTCTCCATGCATTTTCCCCAATGACACCTAGGAAAACTCCACCAAGTGTGGAGACTGTTAGTTAACTGGAGTTAAAGTTAATAAAAACCCAAAAATTGGGGGGGCGCGCTCCAAATTTTTCGGCGATCAGGTGCTGGCATTAAACTTGATTTCAGGAGTGGTCACATTATGCATCCGTTGAAATAGTCGGACTAACCATCGTGTGGAGAAACCGTTGGATAAACCATTGTATTAAATGTTGCGTCTAACCGTCAGAAGGTATGGTCACAAGCCACTACAAAACCACACAGAATATGTTTTTTATGTAACCGCCGAAGGTTCTAAGCACAGATCGGAGGTCAGAGGTTCTATGAAGCAGGGCTAGCCCTTAAGTGCTAGCCCCCCTTTGCCACCGGTGGGAAGTCTTGTAAAGTTTAAATATACGCTGCCACCATAGTATGTTAAGTACTGAACGTAGCCCAAATGGTCGGGCACTCTGCACGCGGATGGGATGTCATGTGTTCCAAACCCATAGACCCCAAAATTCTTTGCCATACCACTACCTCTGGTCTGGGGCCATGTGGCAGCCTCCGAGAAGGCCACGTGCCACCCGCTGATAGGCCCTCCAAACGTTAATATAAAAAAAAAAATTTGCCTAATATATATATATATATATTTTTAATTTTCATATAAAGTCAAAATGAGTCAAAGCTCCAGTTTTTGAGTTTACTGGGCTTTTCAAGCCTTCATAACTTCTGCATACGACCTTTTTTTTGCGAACCATTCACGGCGCTAGAATCATAATGACGAGACCTTTCCCGTCGCTCAGGTTGTAACCACGTCTGAGCACTTTCATTTTTTAGCATTTTTTAGCAATGGACATGATCTCCTTATCACAATTACACATAGATTTTGGAGATGATTGAAGGTATAGTACCAAATGGATTGGAACTGTCACCATTAAGAGGGATTCATGCTCCCATATTCACTAAAATAATGTAATGTGTGTGCCTGGTCTACAGAAAAATCTAGTTTCTATAGTTCTACTTGAGGACAAAGGATATGATTTGGTGTTCAGTAAAGGGAAGGCTTATCTGAATCATGTTGGTAATGGACAAGTAAAACAAATTTTTGTTAGAGTGAAAAATATATATAAGCTAGAGGTGGATGCATGCACCACATTAAGTAAAAAGACATAACATGCTCATGGCGAAGATGTTGGAAAGCTATGGCATAGGTTCATGGGACACCTACACCATGAAGATTTTAACATAATGCAACAGATCACCACTGGAATTCAAAAATTCACCCTTGATCAACATGATGTTTGCAAGGGATGCACCCTTGGAAAATATGTTAAACCCTCCTTCCAGGGTCAAGATAGCAGAGTGAACCCATCTTGGAGCGATTTCACTCATATGTGTGTGGACCATTCTCCACAGTCTCAACTACAAAGAAAAAGTATTATGTGATCTTCATAGTTTATTTTTCCCAAAAATGTTAGATCTATGTTATGAAGATGAAAGATGTGGTTTATTCAAAGTTTTTTGAATTTAAAGCCTTTGTTGAAATGAGACTAGAAAGAAAATTAAATCCATTAGAAGTCATAATGGATGAGAGTATGTGTTTAATGCAATCAAAGAATTATATGCTAAGGAGGGTATTATAAGGAATTTTATTTCACCCCACAACCATAACAAAATGGGGTTGCAGAGAAGAAAAATAGAAGTATTGTAGTAGTTGCTAGAGCAATGTTACATGACCAGGATTTGCCACTATCCCTCTGGGGAAAAGCTTGCAATGCAGTTGTTTAATTATAGAAGAGGATCCCTCACAAAATTCTTGGAATGATTACATCTGAGACGCTTTCACTGGGAGGAAGCCAAAGGTCTCCCACTTTCACATTTTTTGATCCATAGTATATTGTCATGTCTCCAAAGATAACAAGATAGTGTTGGAGCCCACTATAGAGAAGGGGATATTTTTTGGATATTTTAAGACACCTCATAGTTACCAGGTGTACATTCCCTCATTTACGATGATTTTTATGAGGATGGATTTTAGATTTGATGAGGATAAATCCATGAGGAGTTATCTAGAGTGAGAGCTGAGCATACCACCAGAGGAGGAGATTCTATCCCCAAAGGAGGAGCCTTAGTCAGATCCAAAGATTGAAACCTTCCTCAAACGAGAGAGGCCATTCCATAAGGATGATATGGAGAAGCCATATGTGGAGGAGTAGAGAGCAGATCGAGTGGAGGAACCCACTCAAACATAGTCTTTGAGAGAAGGGAGGAAGAGTACCAGGATGGTTGACAGGTTGGTGCGGGAATATTATGAGAATGTTGGAGCTCCTAGCTCCATGCATAGACCGATTAGATCACTAAACATATATACATGATATAAGAAACTCATGTCAAATTTTATATATTCTAAGCCATCTTCTTTCGAAGAGGATTCTTCCCAGAAGGTGTGGGTAGATTCCATAGTGGAGGAGTATGACTCCATCATGAAGAATGATGCTTGGGAGGTTGTGCCTAAACCCGATGGAAAATATATTATTGTCTCTACATGGCTGTATAAGGTGAAACATATAGTTGATGGTATTGTTGAGAAGTACAAGTCCATATTTGAGGCCAAAGGCTTCTCACAAGTGGAGGGGATTGATTACAAGGATACATTTGTCATTGTTTTAAGATACTCATCTATCAGGAAGATACTTGCATTGGCATCACAGTTTGGGTGGAGGATCCACCAAATGGATGTTAAGAATACCTTCCTCTACTGAGTGGTTGAGGAAGATATCTACATTTTGAAACCTGAAGGGTTTTAGACCTTTAGCAAGGAGGCACATGTGTGTAGGCTCAGGAGATCCCTCTATGGTTTCAAGTAGGAAACTTGTGCTTGGTACACTTGCATAGATTCTTATCTGAGTGCAATATTGGCCCTTCACTAAGAGTGAATCAAATGCCAATCCCTACTACATTATGGTAGATGGTTTTTCTCTCATCTTAGTTCTCTATGTGGATGATTCGATATTAACAGGAGATGATAGGTCAATCCAATATTGCAAGGAGGGCCTTGCAAGAGAGTTCGAGATGAAGGATATGGGTTTGATGCACTACTTCCTTAACTTGGAGGTGTGGCAGGGAGATGGAGAGATATTTATTGGACAGGGGAAGTAAACCTCTAAAATCCTTCATACATTCCACTTGCAATATTTCAAACCCATGGAAACTCCTTTAGGTACTAACTAGAGGAAAGAGGATTCTTCTACAGGAGAGGCGATAGATGGAATTATCTACAGACTGTTGGTGGGGTCCCCGATGTACTTGGTGAACACAATGCCTGATATTTTTTTTTGCATTGAACCAACTTAGTAAATTCATGGTGGAGCCTACCAAGCTTCACTGGAAAGAAACAAAACATGTTCTAAGATGCCTCAGAGGCACAAAAAACTTTGGTTTACGATACAGGCAGATTAATGGAGTGAAGCTCCAAGGCTTCACATATGCATATTGGCAAGGGATTCCCTTAGATAATAAGAGCACACAAGGAATAATATTCAATGTTGGGTTAGTAACATTTTCTTGGTACAACAGGAAACAAAGATTTGTCAGCACTCAACTCAATGGAGTCTGAGTATATGGTTGCTAGTCAAGTAGCATGCGAGGCTATTTGGATTAGGAGGATCCTAGTTGGTATCTTCAGCTAGGAGATGGAACCTACATTGATCCACTGTGACAAACATAGTTGTATAAATTTCTTTAAAATTTCAATGTTTCATCATAGGTCCAAGCATAGATACATCAAGTACCATCACCTAAGAGATTGTGTGCATTGGAGGATTGTTAAGTTATATTACATTCCTACATAGGAGCAGCATGCAAACATCTTGACAAAGGTATTGTAAAGAGGAAAGTTCAAGTTCCATAGGAGTAGGATTAGGGTTGTTCAAAACTATTTTCTTGCTATGAGGGAGTGTTAAGTTGTAGCAAGAAATGGCTTCATTTGACTTGTGCCTTAGTCTAATAGAGAAATTCAAATTTCCACTTCAGTAGGATGAGTTGTTAGACAGTTAGCAGAAGTGACATTTAAGTTAGTCAATTCAAGTTTGTGGGCTAGAATTAGAGTTGTGTGCGATTTGGTGGCTAAGATATAGCTACCAATAGTTTTTAACCTTAGTTAAAGTCAGTTATATGAGATCTATACTAGAATAGAGCTAGTATTAGTTCAATTGAGTAGTTGTAATTGTTGTAAACTCAAATAACTCTTAGTTAACTAGTTAACTTACTAAAAATACCCCTTGTCATGCATGCAATTTTAATTACCTAGTGAAGTTGGAGGAAAGGGAACATTGTAATTATTTGTGTATACTAGTGAGTGTATAAGGTTTGCATGTAGAGGGTGAGAAATTTTTCTCAGATTTGTGCAAAGAAATAGGAACTTTCCCTATTCTTTAGGAGAAGGAATTGTGCAAGGAAATTGGAGGAAGCATGAGGCCTATTTTGGCTAAGTATTGGACTGATCATGGACATGAGGAGATCAATATTGTAGTGCAGGGTGAGCTTCAAGAATTAAAGTTGTCATTGTAATAAATCATTGTTGTCCTCCAATAGAATGCAAAAAGAGGAGTGATTTTTCCCATTTGGGTTCCCCTGTAAAAAATGTGTTGATTGTGATTGAATGATTGCATGTGTTTCTATTGCCATTTTTGCTTCCGTGGAATTTAGTAGAAGAAATTTGAGTCTATTTGTTTTAGGTTGATTTCATTAGAAACTACAAATTCTGAGTTATTTCTACAGATTCCACATATACAGCCTCATCAATTGGCCAAGGATTTGGTTGATATCCCCATGAAAAAATTTCCTTAAGGATACCTACAATGTGGAAATGTTCCACTACTAGTTTTTTTTTCTTCGTAGTTGCTTGGGCTTCTTGAGTAGAATCTTGTCCTTGCATTAAATTTTTTCTTGCCTTCACCCTATTTTGCTTGGATTGTTACCTAAAACTCTCATGCAATTGAATTTTCCTAATTATCTAGTATATTGGGTGTGTCATTGGTAGGGGTTATAGTGACATCTCCTACTTGTTCATCGAAGCATTGTTTATCATCCCTTTTGGATCATAATTTTCTAATGTAGCCATTTCTTCACCTTCCCATGCACTATTAACCTTCATTGGTTGTTCTATTGGTATTCTAGGATTCTCATTCTCAACAGGGGTGTTGGCCTAGACTGCTTGTTCTTCTTAAGTAAAATATATGACATCATGGAAACTTAAAAACTTAGGCTTTTCTTAAGACTTTCTCTACTTGTACTCTCATTTCTCTCCTATCTCCTTTAGCATTTTTTCAATCTCTTCCTTCTAACTTTTTTCTTCTTGACCTTTATTCCTATTTTTTTCTTCATCCTCTTTCTTCCTCTATTCTAACATGTCTCTTTTTATTTTCTTCACCACTATCTTTAATCTTTGATGACTGAGAAACTAATGGGAATATTCTTCTTCTTGCTCTATATTAAAATATTACAGTGCCTTGTTCTCTTGCACCAATGATTTGTAACTTTCCATACATATTCCATTGGAAAATTCTCACAACATGCCTAACAAATTTATACCGAAACGCTGAAATCTATACTATGAAAGTTATTTTCCTAAGAATTCCACATTTATTAAGTTATTGTTTTTATGCATGTAATATATAAAATATAAAAAATAGATTACATATAATAATGCATTCACTAACAACCATAATAACACATTATATGACCTTGGAAACCATATTGGGAGAAAAATAGGCTAGTATGTGAAGTTTATTTGCTCTCTCTTTCTCTTAATGGAACTGTATGCAAGTACAAAGAAGTGACCTTTGTGGCCTGTGGATGCTAGAATGCACAAACCCTCTCCTTTTTCTCTCTTTCTATCCACTCTTAGCTACTATGATCATATATGGAACAAAATGCACTTGAATAGAATGGAACCCCTTTTCCTCCTAGTCGCTCGGTTATAACACGACCTGATAGCTTAATAGTCACTAAGTTAGACTCCTTCAACTCTTAATTAAAGTTACAATATTGGCTCTTATAAATTATTTTTCCTCGTTATCACGTGGTCCTATGAATATTAGGGGCTAACATGGCATCCTCTCGAATCACAGTGGTCAAAATATGAAGGTCAAATTTTGGTTGGCATAACTTTTGCATATGATTCCCATTGAGGTGATTCTTATGTTGTTGGAAATACATCTATGTGTAGAATAGTGTGAGGGGGTGAAACAGTTTTATGGTAAATATATACCCCAAAAAAAAAAAAATTTGATTCCTCAAACCATTACTGGAATTTTTTAGACCCCAATTTTCCAAACTGGGACCCACTAGTAATGTAAATATGGATGAAAAATAATATAATGATCCAATCCATATCATACCTCCCCATATTGGGAGGATTTTTTTCCCCAAAGTATTTTACGAAATGAGGTAAGGAAAATTCTCATCTATGTTCTCCCTAGAATACAGTTTCGACTTGCTAAGTAGTTGTCCTTTCAACTCAATCTACCAAAGACCATGTTGCCTCTATTCCAGAGATTGACTGCAGGGGAATTTATTAGATATGACACCTTTGAAAAAGGATGAGATCTAGAGGCTACCTAGCCATCTACAGACTCTGTCTATGGAGCTTGAAATATTTCTCCTTCAGGGATTCAGCAATACATAAACATGAGCTGGAAAATAGCAGTGAATGGATTAAAACCAAGAATGCCAGAAGATCTACATAACCATTACATTAGTTAATAGCAGAAAAAAATGTATACAAGATCTTGAGGAAATGATCTCTCAAGTCAAATAATTCCTCCTCAATGAAACATGTACATTAAATATAGAGAAATACTACTATATAAAAGAGGCTCTGGCTATGACTGTGCAATCCTTGAAGAGGAACTGCAGAAAAATGTCAATAATATATAGATTTGACAATAATGGCTCAAATAAAGAAGGGGGAGCAAGATCTCAACCCCTAGAAACATACAATACACAATCCTTACAAGGATTGGCTGAAATACATACAAAATGGCAAATCTGCAGAAATGCTGGAGTTGTTGGGCAGCAGCTGCAACTCAGAGATAGAACTGGATGTAGATAGCTGATGATGCTGCAATAAGTGGCTGAATCACATCCAAGGGATCTCTAGAATGAAAGGCTGATCCTTTCACCTAAGACCTCACCCTCCAGATATGTGGAGCAAGTCTCCACTGCAAACACACTCAGAAATAACGCAGTCTAGAGAAGTGACTGTGCTGTTGGTGAAGAGAAATGCTTGGCCTGATGCCAATGATATACAATATGTTCCTGGATCTCCCTCACTAACCTCCCAAAGGAATAGAAGCTCTCTCCTCCGACAGAAGAGCCAAGGAAATGGTGTATGGTGTCCTCCACTGCAACACCCCAGCAACACTGTGTTATACTTAAGCAGAAATAGCACAGTATCCCAAAGGAGAAGCTTTGGCCTTGAACCAAGAGATATGGAGAATGAAGAAAAATCCTTCAAGAGGCCTCTCAAGAAGGAGAAGGAATCCTAAACAGGAATTCCCTGGCAATTCTTGCTAAGCAGCAAAGAATTCTCAATTGTCTGCATAGACAATGAAATCAATAATCCATAACATGAATAACAATGGTTGCCTTGCTCTCCTGTTATAAAATGAAATATTTCTCTCCATGGTCCCCATCCATTAGGGTTTCCTCTACCAAATATCCTCTTCCTCATTCACACTGCGTTGTCTTCTAAAGTAAGCCACTCCTCCTATGGCAGCACTGTTGACTTGGTCAAATAGGACCTTGTCTTCATGCATTTTCCCCTTTTCACACTTGGGGGTGCAAAATGAAGCTATTATGAGGGATTTTATTCATGTTTTCCATAAGCATGGGCCTCCTTACCCATTCATTTAGCTTCTAGGTGATAAAAGCAAAACTTTAATGTTCCATTTAGTTATGGTCTAAAATGGGAACATTACAGTCCTCCCCTCCCAAATTTTGCTTGTCCTCAAGCAAATGCAAGGATAGAACTGGAAAAAACCTCCACTTAAGGTATGGAGTCTGAAATGTGTTGAGGAACATCTTCCTCAAGTGGATCCTCCATCCCCAAGCAATCATCCATACAAATTGAGTCGCCTCCCAACATGGAAATTCTTGAAAATCATCTTCCACCTTTCTGAAAATTTGATCATGGTAGACAAAACAGTATACCCCACGTTTTCCTTCTCTCCACTTAGGATAAGTGCAGAGTATATGCTGATATTGGGCTATAATAATGTTGCCCTCAATTGGCAAAATTAAGACTAGACCTCCAAGGATCTCCTATCCAACGTTATGAAACATGTTGTCCCAATCCATCTCATATGTGATGAGTTGGAAGTCATCATCATATGGCATCCAATCAAGAATATGGCCCACCTTAAATGGAAACAATTGTTCTGCTATAGTGGCCACATGTCCTCTCATGCTCCCATGATCCAAGTGGATATTGGTGGTCACCCGCCTATTCCACTTGGGGCTCCACCATTGTCTATTTCAGTTTTTCAGTTTCGGCACAGTTTACTATTTTTAGCAGTTTTTCGGGTCCTAAACTGCCGTTTTGAGGCCCTAAACGACATTTTTTTGGGAAAACGGAGAGCAACATGGGTCCATGGACCAATTTTTCTCATTCCAAATTTGTAGTCCTCGGATAGATCTTTCTAACGAGGTATGGTACGCGTCAAACGGAGATCGTATGCCAAAGTTACGCCCCTGGGAAGTTGAAACACCAATTTACCCAAACGGGGCCCATAGTTTTGGCGCTTCATCTCCTAGGGTTAGGGTTTTGTCTGTTTAGGATTTCCCATTGTTTCTAAATAATAAATAGGCCCTCGAGCCTCATTGTAACTCAGTTCAGAGGCCTGTAGCCGCCACATCTCTTCTCAGAGATAGCTACCGGCGCCTTAGCTAGTTTTTATTTCCATTTTGTCTGTAAGCAAATTTCAGTTCTTTGATATTAATGAAATGAAGTGTTATTTCCGCTGCATCTCTGTATTTATGGTTATGTGTTTATTCTGTTGCGTTCCTGCATAAATCCGGATCATTGGTATCAGAGGGGTCTGCTTTTTCTCGATCCTTCTTTGCATGTCCCCAACGAGGTCGGGGTATAAGGAGCTAGGGCTTGATCTGGTGGAACCTTTGCAAGATCAGCCTCGCAAACCTCGACGGACGCCCATGGGGACGAAAAGAAAGATGAGGGAGCAGGAGATCCTATCAAAATATTGCTCGAGGAGGCCCTCGAAAAACAAAGGAACGCGATGATGGATAACTTTGCTCAGATCCTTCAACGGCTACCCATCGGCGGCGCATCTGCATCCAGCAGCCACTCTGGAGGCGCGACTCCTTTTAAGGTACAAGTAAATTTTGAAATTCCCATATTTGAGGGTCAAATAGACGCAGATGCCGTAGATAGATGGTTGAATCTGTTAGAAGGATATTTCTCGGTTCATGACTTTTCAGACCGGGAGAAGATTATTTTTGCACTCCTCAAAGCTACCCCCATGTTAAGGACTGGTGGGAAACCTACTGTGAGAACAAGGACCAGACAGAACCCTCTCTGTTCTCGGCCGTACCAACTTGGAATTCTTTCCGAGACGCCGTCAAGGAACAGTACTATCCTGTGGGGAGCTATGAGGACAAGTACATACGATGGACCACGCTGCGACAACAAAGGGATCAAGATGTGCATGAGCTGACGAATCTGTTCCATACCCTGCGCACAAAGTTGGGTATCAAAGATTCAGAGAAACATCTGGTGCTAAAGTATCGCAGCTGTCTGCACAAATACATTCAAGAGGAAATGGAGTTCCTTGACATCTCCTCGCTTGGTACGACATACCGGTATGCTGCCAAGATTGAGCAGAAATTCAAGCAGAAGAAGCGAGACTTTGGATCTGCGAATCAAAAGCAAGGGAAAGGTGCTTCCAAACCGCAGAACAAAGGACAGATCCAAGGCATGGCGGCTAAAGACAACCCGTCAAAGCCACAAGAAAAGAACAGCACCGCAAAGCCAAAGAAGGACACGGGAAAGTGGTGTGAGTTCCATAAGAGCTCCACTCACAACACAAGTGAGTGTCGGGCCAAGCAGTTGCTAGTGGCCGAGATGAGGGCTTCTGAGTTAGATGCATGCTCTGACTCCGAATCAGAACCCGAAAAGGTGAATGAAAAAGGGAAACAGATTATTGATGTGGAGCCCAACGCCATTGTTGCCACTACAAAGATCCAAAAGGAGGAACCGGAAGATCCAGAGGAGGAGGAACGTCTCTTCCACTCCCAGATGTGGGTAAAGGGCTCCCCGGTACAGTTCATTGTCGACAATGGGAGCCAAAAGAACCTCATTTCAGCAGACGCCGTGAAGCGGTTGGGCTTGCCAACCACAACTCACCCACATCCATACACCATCGGGTGGCTTCACCAAAGACGAGATCTCCGCGTCAGCCGGCAGTGTCGCCTTCCCTATAGCATCAAGCCCTTCACGGATGAGGTATTATGTGACGTTGCTCCTATTGATGTTTCTGATGTATTATTAGGACAACCATACTTGTGGAAGCATCATGCTATGTATGAGTCTCGACCTCGTGCTGTTATTATTACTTTGGGAAATAAGTTGTACAGGATACCAGAGGTACCACCTCCTACGACTATCTCTTTGGTTACTGCAAAACAATGCAGTAAGCTCATTTCCCAAACCAGGAAATTTGTTTTCCTAATGATCCGCCCCCAGGGCAAGAAGAAGACTGTGGCCACGACCTCCAGACAGGGCTCCTCTGCACAACAACAACAAATGGATAAGGTTGTGGAGGAGTACGGGGACATATTCACCTCACCCACAGGGGTTCCTCTGCACTGTCAAGTCAAGCACCCGATTGATCTGACCCCCGGTGCGCCACTACCTAATGGACCAATCTATCGGCGCTCTGTTCTGGAGAATGATGAAATCAAGAGGCAGATTCAGGAGCTGTTGCAGAAAGGTCACATCAGACCAAGTTCATCGCCCTGTGGGAGCCCGATCGTGTTGGTACAGAAGAAGGATGGGGCGTGGAGACTCTGTATTGACTATCGGGCATGTATTGATTATCGGGCAATGAACAAGGAAAAGGTGCAAAATATTTCAGCAAGATCGACTTGAAGTCTGGGTATCACCGGGTACCAATTGAACCCTCCGATGTGTGGAAGACTGCCTTCAAAGCCAAGGAAGGCCTTTTCGAATGGCTGGTCATGCCTTTCGGGTTGACGAATGCTCCTGCCACCTTCATGAGGATGATGGATGACATCTTACGGCCATTCACCAACTCATTTGTAGTGGTGTACTTGGATGACATTCTGATCTTCAGCCAGACTTGGGAAGAGCACCTTCACCACATCCAAAAAGTCCTCCAAACACTGCGGCAACACAAGTTGTGTGCCAATTTGGAGAAGTGCACTTTTGGCATGACCCAGGTTCAATATCTGGGATACATTATTGATGAAAGGGGGGTGCATGTGGATCCAACCAAGATCCAAGTCATTCTAGATTGGCTAGCCCCAACCACTATAACAGAGCTTTGCAGCTTTCTAGGTCTTGCTAATTTCTACCGTAGGTTCATGTTGGGATTCTCTCATATCACTTGGCCCTTGAGTCAAGTCACCAAGGAGGAGCGAGAGCAAAATTCTTTTGGTCGGAACCTCAACAGAAGGCGTTCAAAGAATTGAAAAATCGCCTCTGTTCTGCCCCAGTGCTCACCTTACCAGACTTGCAGCAGCCATTTGAGATCGAGACAGATGCCTCCGACTATGCTATTGGGGCAGTTCTTACTCAACAGGGACATCCAGTGGCATATCACAGTGAGACATTGTCTGAGACAGTTCGCAAGTATCCCACCTATGACAAAGAAATGTATTCCATTGTGCAAGCTTGTCGAAAATGGAAGCATTACATTTTGGGGAAGGAAACAATCATCCACACAGACCACCGGCCCCTGCAGTTCATACAGACACAAGGGAAGTTGCAGAATGATCGCCATCAGAAGTGGTCCACATATCTGCAACAATTTCATTTGAACATCAAGTACAAGAAGGGTAGCACCAATCATGTTGCAGATTGCCTCAGTCGACCACCGATCGTGGCGCTCACCACTGTGCTCAACTCTTGTGGGCACGAGACTTCTGATTGGCCGCTTCTCTATGAGAGTGACCCAGAATTCGGCCACACTTACAAGGCACTCTTGGGGGGTACGCAAGTTCCAAATTTTCACCTCCAAGATGCACTTTTATGTCACATGGAACACCTTTGTGTTCCTTCAAGCGAGCGTGCCAAGATGATATGGGAAGCACACTACAGTCGAGTCGCTGGGCATTTCGGGGTCGAGAAAACAGTAGCAATCCTGCAGAAGTATTTCTATTGGCCGAACCTTCGAAAGGATGTCGAGAAGCACATCAGATCCTGCACTGCTTGTGCCATTGCCAAACCGACCATCATGAAGCAAGGCCTATATACTCCTCTACCTACCCCTAGTCGACCTTGGGAATCCATCTCCATGGATTACATGTCGGGCCTGCCTTCTACTAAGCAGGGAAATGACTGTGTTTTTGTGGTCGTTGACAGATTCTTGAAGATGGCCATTATGGCGGCTTGCAAGAAGAATATCACAGCAGAAGCCACTGCTAAACTCTTCTTTGAACGAGTGTGGGTGCACTTTGGGATCCCACAGTCTATCATATCAGATCGGGATAGCAGGTTCCTCAGCACATTTTGGTCCAGCCTCTGGTCGATGTTGGATACCAAGCTCACCAAGTCCACAGCTTTCCATCCCCAAACAGATGGCCGGACAGAGGTCGTCAACAGAATGATTGTACACATTCTGCGCATGTACAATTCAAAGCATCCACGCACATGGGACGAGAGCCTCCCTTATGTACAACATAGTTATAATCGGGCTCTCCACAGTTCAATCGGCCATAGCCCCTTTCAGGTGGGCTTGGGATTCCAGCCACTATGTCCCATCGACGTAGCCATGCCATTTGCAGCTGCTCAGGCCAATTCAGCTCATGTCCAGTCTGAAGTTGACAAAGCAAGTAGCTTCATCGAGCGCATTCAACACATCCGCCAACAGGTTCATGATATATTGGACAGAGCCAATGCCAATTACAAGCAACGCCATGATCAACACCGGGTGCCACACAACTTCCAGGTGGGTGACAAAGTATGGCTACATTTGCAGAAGGAGCGCCTCACTGGACCCCACCGCAAGCTTCGCCCGCTCCGATACGTGCCGTACACCATCACCAAGGCTGTAGGGACCAATGCATTCGAGCTCAGTATTCCACCATTCCTTGGTCTGCACCTATGCCAATGTGATCACCTTTCTGCATCCCCCATTCCCCACCTTCACTGTTACCTTCTGGACATCGTGCAACAACCCTACACCAATCGGTGTTAACCAGACCGCATGTGGAATGGTGCCACCTGCTGCATTGCATCATGGACATGCAAATCAAGAACACTCGCCAGCAGAAGATCCAGGGTTGTCAAAGCTGGCCAACTCCTGCACCAAGGAAAGTGGTTCACCAGGGACCAAGTTCAGCAGAAATTTCCTCATCTCATGGAGGAACTTAACGCAATGGGGACCATTGCTTCCTAAGGGGGGAGGAATGATCCAGGTGGATATTGGTGGTCACCCGCCTTTTCCACTTGGGGCTCCACCATTGTCTATTTCAGTTTTTCAGTTTCGGCACAGTTTACTATTTTTAGCAGTTTTTCGGGTCCTAAACTTCCGGAGCCGTTTTGAGGCCCTAAACGACGTTTTTTGGGAAAACAGAGAGCAACATGGGTCCATGGACCGATGTTGCTCGTTCCAAATTTGTATTCCTCGGATAGATCTTTCTAACGAGGTATGGTACGCGTCAAACGGAGATCGTATGCCAAAGTTACACCCCTGGGAAGTTGAAACACCAATTTACCCAAACAGGGCCCATAGTTTTGGCGCTTCATCTCCTAGGGTTAGGGTTTTGGCTGTTTAGGATTTCCCCTTGTTTCTAAATGATAAATAGGCCCTCGAGCCTCATTGTAACACAGTTCAGAGGCCTGTAGCCACCACATCTCTTCTCAGAGATAGCTACCAGCGCCCTAGCTAGTTTTATTTCCATTCTGTCTGTAAGCAAATTTCAGTTCTTTGATATTAATGAAATGAAGTGTTATTTCCATTGCATCTCTGTATTTATGGTTATATGTTTATTCTGTTGCGTTCCTGCATAAATCTGGATCATGGGTTGAAGGAAGCCTTTTGGCTTTCCCATCCGGATTTCCAAGACAAAATCAAAGAATGGTGGACCAAATATTTTCATCCTCAGGGAAGCAAGATGAATAGCTTCCACCAAAAACTTAAGTTCATCAAGCAAGAATTGAAAAAATGGAATCAATAAAACTTTGGAGATATCACTACGGAAAAAAATATCATAGAGTCAAAGTTAAAATCATTACAACAAACAATCATTTAGAATGGGACTACGGAGGAAACCAAACAAATAGAAATGGATCTCCAGAAAGAATGGGAGGCCCTGGCTACTCAGGAAGAGATTCTTTGTCGATATAAATCCAGGATCCAATGGCTCAAGGATGGAGAAAGAAATACATCCTTCTTCCATAAATCCATGATCCATCACAGGAAACATAACAGTATCCTCAATCTCAGAAACAACCAAGGACAGATGCTTGACACTCATCAACAGATCGAGGAAGAACTTCATCAGTACTTCACAAGCATCCTTACTGAAAGTAACCCGAACAATGCAGAGCAGATAAGGAAAATCACCAATCACATCCCAACCATACTAACCAAGGATCACAATCAAATTCTGTTAAAAAAGATAACCATGGAGGAATTGGAAGAAGCGGTTCAGTCAATGCCAAATGGTAAAGCTTCTGGGCCTGATGGATTCACCATCGATTTATACAAAGCCTGCCGGAATACCATAAATGACTCTGTTTATGATCTGGTGGAGGAATCTAGAATTAAAAAATCCATTTTTCCCTCTCTCAACGCAACTTTCCTGGCTCTCATTCCTAAATTGGAAAGAGTTGACTCCTAAGAGCAGTTTAGGCCCATTTCTCTTTGTAATGTCATCTACAAGATTATTTCAAAAGTTCTGGCCAACTGTATGAAGCCTCTTCTGCCTCTCCTAATCTCAGCACACCAAACGGGTTATGTGGAAGGCCAAAAAATCATGGATAACATCATTCTCTCTCAGGAAATTATCCACACACTAAAAGATCAAGGAAAACTAGGCATGCTTATCCAACTAGATATGTCAAAATCTTTTGATAAGATCAATTGGAGGTATATCAAACTCATGCTTGCAACTTTTGGTTTCAACAAAGAGATCATCAAGTGGATCATGGCCCTTGTTTCTAGAGCTTTCTTTTCCATCCTCCTTAACGGATCCCCCACCTCAATCATCAATCCCTCGCGAGGCATCCACCAGGGGTGTCCTCTTTCTCCCTTCCTCTTTATCATTTTAGCGGAAGGGCTAGGTCGATCCCTTTCAGTTTCTTCCTCCAGTGGTCTCATCTCAGGCCTTCAGCTCTATCCTCAGCTCCCACCCTCAACTCACTAGCATTTTGTCGATGATATGCTCCTTATGGGCAGCCCTTCGGTTAAAGAAGCCCTTGCTTTCAAAAAAATCCTGGAATATGTCTCTCTAGCCTCAGGATTGGATGTCAATCATGCTAAATCCAAAATCTTCTTTCTCAACACCCCTTCTGCCATTCAAACTCATATTTCCTACATCCTATGCTTCCAGGAAAGCTTCTTCCCCTATAAATATCTGTGAGTTCTCCTCACTAACAATCCTCTTGCTTTCTCAAACTGGGAACCTCTCATCTCGAAGCTCAAGAAGAAAATCTCCAATTGAACTTTCAAAGCCCTCAATCTGGTGGGAAGATTAATCCTAGTTCGATCAGTCCTTCAAGCCATGCCCCTTTACCTGTTTTCGGACATTGTGGCTCCTTGCTCCATTTCAAGCCAGATCAGAACCATTCAAAGGGACTTCCTCTGGAGAGTAAAATCCATAAAGGGTAAATGGGCTTTGGTTGCCTGGGATAAATTTTGCACTCCCATTTTTTAAAGCGGGCTTGGCCTTAGATATCCTGATCTCCTAGGTAAGGCCATGGGGGCTAAAACGTGGTGGCGTTGGATTTCCATCCCTTCCACTAATTGGGAAATTCTTTGGAAAGCCAAATATGCTCCCACTACCCCTTGGGCCTGCCTCATCAAGCTCTCAGGCAGCCTTAAAGGTTCTCCCATGTGGAATAAAGCTTGGGAAAATAGAAATTTGATTCAAGAGCACTGCTTGTGGGAGATAGGAAACAGTCAACAAGCTCTATTTTGGGATGATGCTTGGGAGCAGAGCCCCAAACTAGACAAAGAGATTTACAGGCCAGTAAAAGAATATTTCGAAGCGCAAATCAAAATAAAAGTAAAAGAATACTGGAAACCTACTGGAAGTTCTAAATGGAGGGACTGGGAGAATCTCAAACACTCTCTTCCTACACACCTCCATCATTCCATAAATTCTCTTGCTAAGGAGCTCAACAACTGGAAAATTCAAAAAGAAGACAGTCCGGACATCCTTCGTTGGGGTTCCAACCCTGCAGGGAATTTTATCATCAAAGAAGCATACAACATCCTGCAAAACCCTACCTCTACTCAAGGGGATAGAAAATGGAAAAGATTATGGAGCAGGAAGCATTGGCCGAAGATCACTCTCTTTCTCTAGCTTATCATGCACAAGAAAATTCTGACATGGGATAATCTCCAAAAAAAAGGTTTCAAAGGCCCATCGGTATGCATTATTTGCCTCTCTGACTCTGAATCGATCAACTACCTCCTCAAAATCTGCCCTTTTACTTCCAATATCTGGTCTTGGCTCCTGGTGGTTTTCAAAACCTCTGATCGATCTTTTGACTCCATTCACACCACCCTAGAAAATTAGCGCCCTGTTTTCTCAAGCCATCCGCTTATCAATCTTGCTTGGAACCTTCTCCCAGGAATCATCTGTCGGGCTCTCTGGAAAGAGAGAAATTAGAGAATTTTCAGAAACCACTTGTCCAAAGAAGAATAGATTCTTACCATTATCAAGGCCACTCTGAGAGAATCTGCCTCCATTTCCAATCTCCCTTATTCCCCGCACCCTCCTTCTTCGGCTGACCGTAGAATACTCTCTCTCCTCAATCTTCCCACCCCCCTCATTGATTCCTCTTCCCGACCAGACTCTATCAATCCCAATCCCTTGACTCTCTGGCAGCCCCCAGACCAACCTTTTTTCAAGCTCAATTACGACGGGGCATCTAAAAACAACCCAGGCAGGGTTGGCTTTGGCAGTGTTTTTCGCAATTCTCAGGGCTCCATCCTATGGATATACTATGGAAATATGGGGCATACTACCAAAATTGTGGCTGAGCTTCAGGCGATGGCTAAGGGCCTAGTCATTGCCAAGCAGAACAACTATTGCCCCCTTCAAGTCGAAGGAGTCTCAAACGTCGTTACCCAAGCTTGCAGGAAACTTCAGCATGGTCGAAGTGTGGCCAAGGTCTCTGACATCTGGCGCCTCAACCGTATTCTCCTTCACATCAAAACCAGCATCATGGAAGCTAGAGGGCTTACGTTCCATGCTATCAGAAGAAAAGACAATAATCTGGCCGACTACATGGCCAATCAAGGGGTAACCACCTAGGCGCATCTCGTCTCCCACAAATGGAGTGATTTCGGCTCACCTGATATCAAGAAGGACTATATTATTGTCAATCACAAGGACCTACACAGGGCAGGCATCATGTCGCAGCCGCCCGAACCTCGAATTCATCTTGACACTGTACTCAATTAAGGTTCTATTGATTGCTTCGAGCGAGGGCATGTCCTTGATTTGCTCGCCTTGGCATGTTCCCATGCTTTGTCTTTACTCTTCGCATGACACCATGATAAATTTTTGGATGCGTCACAATCATTCTCCCGCGGCCAGCCTGCCTGAGCACAAGCCCTTAAATTCTCTTCTCCCGGCTTCATTTCCTCACTTCGCTCTCTGGCTCAATTTCCCTTCTGATAAGTTTAATCGTGGCCTCTTGGCCTTCTTCTCCCCGGCTTGGCTCTCCCTCGAGGCTTCTGCTCCCCTGCCCTTCTCTCTCCTGTTGACCCTCTTCCTCTCGTGGTTTTTCTCTTCTTCC
Source organism: Pinus albicaulis (assembly GCA_034641835.2). Classification (NCBI taxonomy): domain Eukaryota; kingdom Viridiplantae; phylum Streptophyta; class Pinopsida; order Pinales; family Pinaceae; genus Pinus; species Pinus albicaulis. Next base: position 42,415 of record JAXQQM020064342.1, read on the forward strand.
ATGGCCCCCCGCCATAGGAATCCCCCTCCTCCCATGTGGCGTAGCCACTCCTCCCAGTGGGAGAACCCTTCCTGCCACCCTGCCACTTGGGTAGAGACCCAGGCTCGCAATGCCGCTCACTTTTACAGAGACAACACTCTGGCCCCAGTGAGGGAATTCATGGTGGATTTGGAGAATTTTGCGACGGCTCAGCGTCAAGATACCCTGACGGAGATGGTGGACCTAGAATTCCAATGGATTCTAGAGCCAGGCTTGATGAGAAACCGGGAAAACCTATTCACGTGTGCCATTGATCTTCACTGGCATACGAAAACTCTCCTCTATATGGTGCTCCAAGAGAAAAGCAGAGTTATCAAACAGATGGATAAGAAGATTCAGACCCTGTCAGACAAGTTCGAGACTTATGTCAAAACGGTTCACCATTTAATATTTGTTGACAGTTCTTCACCTCATTATGAATTACTGAAGATAAAATCAGGGCTTCAACGGAGAGCAGAGGATACTAACCTCGGGGTTAAAGTAGAGACCCCTACAAAGGGCTCCCCTCTGGGTGTTGGGCCCTCTCACCGCCCCCTTTTTTACCTTGAAGAAGGGACTCCTGAATGGCCGATCAACATAGATGATTTCTTCAGCGACGAAGACCCGGTGCCGCCCCCCTCAGGCTTTTAACTTCTTTGTTTATCTCTTTTAACGCCTGCTTCTCAGGTTTTTTGTTGTGTTGAGCCTGCGTGCTCTTTGTCTTCTTTTAGCGCTCTATTTCAAAACTCCCCTCTCAGTCTCCTTCCCCTTGTTTCAAGATCCCTAAGAGCGGGTTTGATTTTGCGCTCTTTTCAGAGCTGCGGTTGTAAGCCAAGATGGCTCTTTTTGTAACATATGTCTTTTGATTAATGTGAATAGCTCCACATAATTTACAAAAAAAAAAAATACTAAAAGATAGAAAAGTGAATATTCGATTTAAGAGAGAATATTTCTTATATAAAAATTTCTCATATATCATAAAATGTTGTAATTGATTTTAGCATGCTTTTCACTTTTAAATTCTTAGTAGGTGTTGTTTTCTTAGTTTTATTTTTTTATATTTTAAATTTATAAATAAGAATGGTTGTGTTTTTCAAATTTATTGAAAATAAAGAAAATGAAATTTCTTTAAAATATAATTTTTAATTTATTAATATATTTTATATTATAAATTTCCAATATATTTGTTTTTCAATTTTTTCTTCATCTTATATTTATTTTAAATCTAAATTTATTATATTAATTAATTATTTTTTAATGTTATTTTTTAATTAATTTATTCATCTCATGTGGTGCATATTATGTGTTTATTTCATCATATTAAATAATAAAAACCATTACATTTTAAGAAATTTGATGCCCTATAACACATGATAAATATATGTTTATATTTTAGTTGTTGTATGTACGTATATAATTATTATTTATTAACGTAACTATATACATTAAATAGTTGATACATGTCAATAAACAACAATCCATAATCAAAATCAAAATACTTATCCATAATAAATATCAAAACACTTATTACATGATACATTTCAAATAATTGAAATTAAAAATATCATACAAACTAACTAAATTATATTATTAAATAATTAAAATACTTAATACATGAGTTATATATATATATATATATATATATATATATATATATGAAACACGATTCTCAATCATGGAGATTTACCCACAATGTATCATGGATATTCTTGATCTGTGAATAGGCTTTGTTATAATATTTTGGCTTATCAACACCACATGCCAAAAAAAACCATAAGTCACTTATGGCACTTGTTCATATGACCTTTTTTTAATTAATCAATTCAATTAAAAGGGCAAAAAGAGCATAAATACTTTGAAGATAAATCTCAAACTTTGATTTTTTAATATTACTATTAATGTTCTAGAATATTTCATGGAAATTAAATATCTACCATCTACATAACATAATTGTTTGGTTGTTTGTTTATTTATTTTTGTCACGCGTATATACTTAATCATTAGGTTTTTCCAAGGAAATACTCTAGCAACCAATTTTCTTGTTGACCACTTTTTATTTAACATTGACCAATGCAACTTATAATGTTTAACTTTAAAAAATTAATATTTGTTTTTCAATATTATTTAAAAAATGATTTTCAAACATTTGACTGGACCGTAACTTGAAGGTGTTATTGCAACCTTTTCATAAGATAATGTCATGTGGAAAATTGTCTCACATATTTTATGTCATAATTTATGGATATGGTTGCAATATTCATGCATTATTAGTCTCTATTATGGCATAAATCTAGCAATTGATTTGTCGACTTGTATTATTTTAGCATTGAGAAATGTATATTATAATGTTAACTTTGAAAAATAATTATTTATTCTTCAATATTATTAAAAAAATTATTTTAAAACATTTGATTAGACCATAATTTGAAGTTCTTACTGTTGCCTTTGCACAATAGAATGTCATGTGTATAAATTCTTCATATTTATCTACCATAACTTTTGGATATAAATACATTATTTATTCCATAATTTTTTAGATAATTGTGAAATCGTTTTTCATTGTTAATATTTATATGAAAACCACCCAAAATTAAAGTCTTTGAAAATAGTTTACTAAGAGTTATTGCTTATCGTTATTTTAAAATGTAGGAGTAAAAATGTAAATGTGTAGACTTAGTCTTCGTTACTACTTGCCAAAATTTATGCAATTTCTTTCCCCTTAGTAGACAATTGATTTTTTCACTTCATATATTAGTTTGTAGTTTTTCTAAAACCATAATTTATAACTTTAGTTGCATGGAATAAGTCCCTTGCAACACTTGTTATTAGATATTTTTATAGTGATTCTTTATTCTTAAACTTTGAAAGAAGTAGATAACATATTTACCACCAATTACTTCCCACCGTAATTTAAACAAATGTTTGCATAAAAAAAGTATAGGAATAAGATGCAAATATATATATATTTATTAGGAGTTACTTCTCACCATTATTTGCATTTTCTTTAACACATTAATTTACCAAATTTTACCAGCTTCACACTATAGGATTCTATTTTCCTATTAGCCACTATTAATTTAGCTAACATTGATCAGTGTATGTTTTAATTATTTGTGTTATTTTTCCCATAACATAATTTTAACTTGAGAGGCAAGGAATAAGTTGTCCTATATAATTTGTTTATATTTTTTTCATTGATCAATGGAGGTACCAACTTCACACTATATGATTCCATTTTCCTATTAACCACTATTAATTTAGCTAACAATGATCAATGTAGGTTATAATTTTTTGTGAAAAAATTCCCATAACATATTTTTTAAATGTAGTGGCACGGATTAAGTTGTATTATAGCACTTGTTTATATTTTTGTCTTTGACCAACATAGGTTATAATTTTTTGTGCAATTTTCCCCATAACATAACTTTTAACTTGAGTGGCAGGGACTAATTTGTCCTATAGCACTTGTTTATATATTTGTCATCATTTTATGTTGTGTCACATCTAGCCCATATTAAAAACTACAATACTTGACCATACAGTCAACTATGAATTGAGTTTAATTTTTAATAAATATTCATTATTTTTCTTATTACAAATTTAGTAAATAGATTTTAAAAAATCATGTTTCTAAAACCAACTCATTATTAAAAATAAAACTTTGAATCTCATTGTTTATCTAATAATTCATATCATGGAAATCACCATTTAAATTGCTTCAATGAACTTAAAAATAAATATTATTATTAACATATAATAAAATTAATAAATTCAAATGTCCACGCAGCCTTGGATAGATGGTGATCACGTGCTCTGTTAAGGCACTTCTGGATGAAAAGTCACTGGTTCAATTCTTCGCCTCGATTAGGGTGATATATTGGACATGATGAAGATATAGTCCTACCAAATAAAAATAAAAATAAAATAAAAAAAATTAATATTAAACTTAATAAATTGATTTGCATTTTTTTAATTTAAAATCTATTTATATTTATTTAAACTTTTTTAATATAATATCATCTAATATAAATTAAATTGTCTAATTTGAATGATCATTTATTTTTCCTTGATAATTTTTTCTTTAAAAATTCTAATATAGTTGGTTTAGTATTTAACTTTTATTTTATTTTTCATAATTATTTTAATGGTTTGATTTCATATATAAGATATATATTAAACCCTTATCTATAAAACATCATCTTTTTAATCTGTAAATTTTGTTATCATTTAGTTTTGTGTCATGTATTCATTATTTCATATTAAATAATAAATAAATCACACAATTACAAATTTGATCCCTCTTAGTACTTGATACATCAGAGTTTAAAATAGATGTGTTGGAGTATATAACTTCTACTTGTCTTATATGTGTGGTCATATTCAACTAGCGTAACAATATAAATTAAATAGTCGGTAAAAGACAATAGTCATGAATCCATAATAAGCATCAAAACACTTCATTATATATCTCGAGTTATATATATATATATATATATATATATATATATATATATATATATATATATATATATATATATATATATATATATAGTTTGTGTGTGTGTGTGTGTTAACTAAATTATAATTTTATTTTAAATTATTATGAATTATAAAATAAATAAATAAGATTAATATATAAGTTAAACATATATACACTGAAGAAAACATGGAACAAGATTCTTAACCATGAAAATTTATTCTGAATTTACCATATAAATTATTAATTTATAAATATTCTTTGTTACAATACCATGAGATAATACCATAGCTTATCAATTCCATATTCCCAATAAACCACAATTCACTTCATATGCCACTTGTTCATACGACATTTTTTTAATTAATCAATTTAATTAAAAGGTTAAAAGGGCTTAACTACTTTGAATATAAATTTTAACTATTAATTTGTGTACACTAATATAAATATTCTAGAATATTCTATTGAGATTAAATCCATATCATCCACTTAATAATTATTAATAGTTGAATTAAAATACGAGCACATAATTTATAAGATTTTATTATACCTAGTTGGTTGAGAGATTCTTTACAATTAATTAGCTTCATGTATAAGTGTGAGATTGAGATATTCTCTCAATAGTTGGAATGTATGTTGAAAATAATTTATCTATCTTGAGAGTAGTTTCATATATTTATATAATTTTTATTGTTACTTTTTTTAATATAGAGTGCTCAACAATTTTGTGTGTACAATAAATATCTACTCTTGAAACTTAACATGATATCACAAAACTAGGTATCTAGACTCCCTCATAAAAAACCTAAGATATGGAAAGTGATAGTGTGTTGTTTTGTGTCCTTGGATTTTCCATGAAGGAAACAGATTTGTTGTTTGTAGTTTGTGGAGACATCGCCAGCTAAAAGTAATCATCATCAAAGTGATAATAGAATTTGGTTTCATAAGGAGAAATAACTATGTGAATGAGCATATATTGTGAATAATAAGAGAAGGATGTTGATGTTTCCATCCATCGCTTGCCCTCTTGTAGGGAAGAAGTTGTGCAAGAGAGTCCTCAAGCTTGTTTGATAAGCGTGTGAGGCTAAGGCTATATTTGAAGTGTGAAGTCAATGAAGTCATGGGTTTATGGTTACTTGTATTCATGAAAGAACAATAGGCCCATGCACCATCAAGGCTTACAAGTATATCAGGGTGTACCCACCAAGGTCATCGCGCAAGTCGATGATGGTCGTGCATCATGAATAAGGTGAGAGAGATGTGAAGAAGATATGTCGAGATGAGAAAAATTTGTAATTCATAGGGTGGTGTGGTTTAATGGGTTCAAATATTATGCTATGGCATGTTTGTTTATGTAATTCCCTTAATTATTTGGAATAGAAGGTAGATTTTATTTTTGTACATGGCTTATACTCAATTGACTAGTTAAAGAGTTGGTAGCAAAAGAGTTGGTGGTATTAAGGGAAAAGTCACTAACGAAAAAAGGAAAATAGTAAAATCACAATCTAAAACAATCGTTGAAGAATTTTTTAGCATTCTAGTAGATGTGGCAAAGTATATGGAAACTCACACGATAATGACCAAATTAGCGAAATGTTATGAATATGATTCATACAAAAATAATAAATATAAATATAAATAAAATAATAATAAATAAAAATAAATTAACTATTCATTAGTTAGTTAGTAATGAACAGGAATGTCTTAGAGACATGACCATTCATGAAAGGGCACCTACCTAGGGTATATAAACAGACACTCATTATCATTTGTAATCATCTTACATCAATTCAACATACAGTTACATGTGTTATAAGGGAAATTTATGTCTTTGAAGTATTTTAAATATTTTTTCTGCGTATACGACTTTTAGTCGTTACAATATTATCATAGCTAGGTCGGTCGATCACAAGGCCCTTGGATATCAATCTTTTGTCAACTTTATTGTCGTCGTAATCAAAGAATTTCGCTCCATATTTTGGCTATTCTCTATTTTCCTCAATTATCCTTTTCTATTAAAACAAAAAAATTAGTCAAACAAATATATATAAAAAAGAAGAGTTAAAAAGATATATTAAAAAAAAGGAAAAAAAATAGTAAAATTATATAAATAAAAGAATTAAAAAAAAAATAGTAGGGAAAAAAAAGAGATTTAAAAAACAATAAATAAATAAAAACAAAATTTTATAAAAGAAATATATATATACTTATGTCTTACATGGGCCACCACTGACCGAAACCACAAGCCATCGGGACACTAACTGCTTTGATTGCTCCCCAACTACTTCGACTACTCCTATACATGCACTGCCATATGAACAAAAAATTTACCATTCAAACACATGTCACCAGGTACCTTCATGTCCATCTCCATCTATCCATAGTAGTCGATCTAATAGCAGCCACCTTGTCATCCACTACCATAACCTGTCTCCACCTGTCCACCGCCATAACTTGTTCACCAGACATCATCCCAACTCTCGCACTCCATTCACCACTCCCATACTCCGTTAAATCACACCCGCGTCTTGATTAGTCATCACACCCCTCATTACCGTCCAATCGCGTCTCTATTCCTCAACATTCCAGCCCCCTTCCAATGTTTGCTCCATATATATATATATATATATAAAAGTTAAAAAAAATAATGGTAATAAAATATATATATATATATATATATATATATATATATTAATTAACTATATAATTAAATATTTTTAAATGTATAATTTATATATCTTTTAATTATATATAATTATATAATTAATTTTATTCCACACACACATATATAACTCAATTAATATATATATGAAAGCTTTATATATATATATATATATATATAGAAGAAGAAGAAGAAAGGAGGAAAGGAAAGAAATTAAAAAAAATAGAGATATAAAATAAATAAATAAATCTTTAGTCAAAAGTAACATTTAACGTAAAAATTACCAAGAATGCAATCTAATTCGGAAATGAACGAATGGGAATTTTCCTATAAGGGTTTTTCAACTGTGGATTATAGATTAATTATATTAAAAGGGAATACCCAAAGGAAGGAGGTTATCATCACTATGAGCACAAGCGTTGAGGAAAATTACATCAATGTTAATTTGGCGAATCAGCGATTAATTCCAGAGTCAAGAATAGGAGAAAGAACATTTATTTTTGGCCAAAAGAATACGAAATTAATTATTTACAATTAATAATTGACCATTATGGATGCATTTCTCAATTCTGTGTCGTAACTATGTTTAACCCAAATTTTTGCATCAGTTTTTTTCAATCTTAGTTACAAGAATTGGGTATGTTCATGTTAAACATAGAAAATGATTTCTTATAAGAAGAAGATGATCACCTTCCAGGGCATGACCATGATGTCAAAACTTATAACATGTTCATCACAAGACCTTAAGGATATTTCGAAATTGATGTTCCAAGATATTGAATTAGAGAAGCAGAAGGATCTTGAAGAGGCCATATTTAATAAAATTAAAGAAAATTTTCGTTTAAAATATCATAATAAAAACTACTCGAACAATTCAAGAAAGCTAAGGCTGGAAATAAGGAACTCAATAAGCACTTATCAAAATAAGAAGAGGAAAATTTACATCTAAAGAACCTTATTCAAACATTATTAGAACAAATCAAAAGTTTAAAATATGATGAGACTACTAACATAGTCACCGATCAAATGGGAAATATTACCTTAAAATGAGAACTCTAACAAAAAGACATCAAACAACCATGAAAAATCAACCCAGAAATGAAAATTTGTATTCTGGAATAACCTCTCTTTTTTCGGGGTAAATTTTCAACATTTTTTAAAAATGGAAGTAAAATCTTATTTTTTTGGTGCAAAAAACAACCTGAAAATGAAAAGGGTTGATGCTGGAATAACGTCACCAATTTTTTGTGTGCAAAAAATAGCCTGAAAATGAACAGTGTTGATGTTGAAATAACATCGCCAATTTTTTGTGTGCAAAAAACAACTTGAAAACGAAAAGTGTTGATGTTGGAATAATGTCGACCCTGAAAACCAAAAGTGATGATGTTGGAATAACGTCGTCAATTTTTTCTGTGCAAAAAACACCTTGAAAATGAGAAGTGTTGATGTTGGAATAATGTTTTTTTCTTTTCGAGGTAATATTTTTTAATAATGACATTAAAGATAAAAACTCATGACTCTGAAAAACCTTAAAATTTCAACGATAAGCACAAAATTAAAGATAAAATATCAAAACGTTAAAATTACAACGATTTTTAGGCATGGTATTAAAGATAAAATATCATGTCTCTGAAAAGCCTTAAAAAACCAAGGATGACATTAAAGTTAAAATAACACCTTTATGAAAATTAAATTCCAACAATTTTTAGTCATCGTATTACAGATAAAATATCACTTGTAAAAATAAAATAAAAAATTAAACAAAAATAAATAAAAATAAGAACAAAAAATTTCAAAAATAAAATCAAAAAATCAAAAAACACACAATTTAAAGAAAAGTAAATAAAAATTAACCCAAAACCAAAAGACAAAAAAAAAAAAAATTATTTTTTCAAGTTATAAAAAAATAATTAATAAAAAAAACACATAATTAAAATAATAATAATAATAATAATTAAAAAAAAAAAATTTAAAATAATTATAATTAAAATAAATTAATTAATTAAATGAAATAAAAAAATTTAAATTAAATTAAATTAAAATGAAATAAAATAAAATAATTGAAACCTCGGATGCGGGTGATTAAGGTGATGGATTTTTTTTGGCCACCTGGCCTCACCATGGGGATGCACCTGCCTCCCACGTGAGGGTTTTAAACACACTCCACTGTGCAGGACGTCGACAGCTGCAACATTCAATCCTGCATACAGTACCTCGGCTCCTACATTTTGTTCTCTGGTATGGCCAATGGCTCTAACCCCCATTCTCCTTCGCTCCAGTTTTCATTCCAGTTTTCTTTCCTTGTCAATTATGCTCTGCAAGCCTCCGTACTCTGCTTTGTAAGCCTTCGTCTCACCCCCTCCCACTTCATTGTTCCTCAACCACCCTCTGAGCTCTCCTTCCCTACCCTTCAAGCCCATCATTTTGTCTACGCAATGCCACACTAACACCGCATGAGATGTCGTCGCAAAGGAGGCAGAGGCTCTCCCTCTCGCCCTCAAGCTCTGGCTATGGCGGAGTGCTCTGTCTATGGCTGTGGATGCTCCAAAGGTCTTTGACCCTCAATTTCTCTCCACTCAACTTTCGATTCGACTCCTAGAGGCGTAGCATAGTCATTCCAGCTCCGGTAGCTAGAAGCACCCTTGCAAGTCGACCCTTTCATGATCCTCTTCCCCTCAGCCAAGGAAAACAATCAGTCTTCGTATCAGAAGCATGGAGGATGCTTTAGATAGTGGATGGAGTAGCTCTAGGAAAGGCGCCCTGCAAAATGTCAAATAAGCGAACAAATGTGCATGCTCAACTTCAACTCCAGAGCTGGCTCCCCAGCTCTCCAAGAAGGATGACGCTTTGTTCGACTAAGGATGCTACATCATTGAAGAAACTCCTCAAATGGAGCATCATGACACACAATACCGGTAGTTGTAGAGCCATGGCTCTCATCTTTCTTATTTTTTACATGCTTCTCTATTGTTTCTTTGTCTATCTTTCTATTTTCCAGCAAACTCAGTTATTCATATCTATGTTAACAGTTGGTTTCCCCAAGAAGGGCAGCTTTGTTTTTGAAATGCTGAACTCCCTAAGGGTTGGTTTCCCTCTAAAGGACAGCCCACTTTTTGAATTTTTGAAATGTCTTCATCCAACGAGGGTTGGCTAATTTAGCAACCCTGGTTATGAAGCTTGAATGTATTTTTTGTACAATATAATAAAATTTAGCTTTACTTAGAAAAAAATAATTAAAAATAAATAAAATTAAAAATAATTAAATATTAGAAATTAAAAAAATAAAAATAAATAAATAAATTTAAATTTTTAAAAAATAATAATGACAATCTAGAATTTAAAACGAAAATTTAAAAATAATAATAATAATAATAATATTATTATTATTATTATAAATATATGAAAAACACAATTTTAAATTTAAAAAAAAAAAAAAAAATCATTTTTTCTATAAATTAAAAATAAATAAATAAATAAATTTAAAAATATAAATTAAAATAATAATAATAATAATAATATTTTAAAAAAAATTAATGAATTTGGCCACCATAAGGGTCGCATGGCTTAGTCGGGGCAAGCTGACAGCTCTCTCGCTGCCTGTTGATCGAGCCACACGGCCCCAAGGGCAATGGGCATCAATTATGAGAATCAACCCTGATATCGTGGGGGCCATGGGGCTCAGAATCAAACCTCGCCAACCTTGGGGTTGTGCGGCTTGGTCGGCGGGCGACGAGAGAGCTGGAAACTATCTCGCCGCCCACCACCCCAGCCACGCGGCCCTCAGGGCAGCAAAATTCTTTTTTATATATAATTTTATTTATTTATTTATTTTAAATTTAAAATAAAATAAAATTTACATTTACATTTTTTTTAAACTATATATATATAATTTTATTTTTTATTTCAATTTAAAACAAAAAATTATTAAATTAATTATATTTTAAATTATTATTATTTGAATATATATATATATATATATATATATATATATATATATATATATATATATTCATTTAAATTTTTATTTTTTTAAAATTTAAATTATTATTTAAAAAAAAAATAATGTTCTTTTTAAATTTTAATTTAGTATTTTTTATTACTTTAAATTTTAATTATTTTTAATTTTCAATTTTAATTATTTTATTTTATCTTTTTTTATAATTATGTTATTATTATTTTCTTTAAATTATGTGTTGTTTTGAATTTTTTCCTTTTTTTTTAACAAGTTATTTTGTTTTTACACTTATATATATATATATATATATATATATATATATATATATATATATATATATATATATTTTATTTTATTTTTATGTTTTATTACCAAGATGAAAAACACTCTAAACAAAATTTATTAATGTTGTGTCAACACTTTTCAAAATTAGCATGAAAATCACTAACATTTTAAAACAAATGTTTATACTAATAAATAAAAAATCATCACTTTTCAAAATCAACATGAAAATCATGACATTTAAAAAAAAATCAAAGAAAATTTAAAGTTCCAAAAATATGCTAAAAAAAAAAAGTAAATTTACATCACCATTTTTCAAAATTGACATAAAATCATGAAATTTAAAATAAAATAAAAAAAGTCATAAGAAAATTTAAAGTGCCAAAACTATGCTATAAAAAAAAGGGTGATTCTATATCACAATTTTTCAAAATCAGGTGACTTTTTTGCTACCTTAAAAAAATAGGTACCAGGTATGTAATATTCCCAATTAGTGATAGCTAATTGGAAATATTAATTTTGATCAATTTTGCCCACTATAGTCAAATTATAAATAAAAGTGAGTAGAGAGGGGACTCACTAGAACACGTGGAGGAAGCACGCGGGCTGAATTGGCAGCGTGGGGCCAAGAGAGGCTACGTTGGAGATGACGGGCCTAGGGTTTGAGAGAAATGCCAACGTTATAAAAGGAGGAGAGCCTCCTCATTTTGGAATTATTGGAGTTTATGCATTTGAAGCTGGTCATTGTGACTTTGAGCACGTTGGTTGTTTAGCCTGTCTGCAGCGCTGTTTAGTACATTGAGTGTCTTTGTTCGGAGATCTCGCCCTCAGCCCCGGGGGACTTCGAATGCATGCTCGGGTGAGGTAGTCCCATCAATTTTTTTGTAGAAGGATCGATTTGCAGCCTTTGTGGAAGGGCAGCACGTCTATTGACTACGCAGTCTTGAGAGGGAGGACGCAATCCATATTGGGAGAAGCTTTGATTGGTAGGTTGAGTGCAATGCATTACTGTTGGTCAGGAGGTTGAGCGCAGGAATATCCTACATCTATTGGGGACTTCTGGTTGAGCGGGTGATCATCTTATTGAGGATCCCAGATAGTTGCAGCATGACCATTGGGAGGATAGCACAGATCCGCAAGGGAGGTATTTCCAGACAGCTACATAGCCATTTTCAACAGCTGGAACGCAGATCAGAAACACAGCCATTCCATGCAATGTTCTGAGAATATTTCTTAACTTGCCTGTGCAAGTTTAGGTGCCATCGCTCTGATCACCTATTGTACTCCCCTATATTTATCAGTATAATAAAATGGCTCAGTGTTCTCTTGGCATTTCTTGAGGATCTATTGCATGCTTTATACACACACTCTTGTATGTTTGCATTACCGTTATTTCTCCCCTCTAGCATTCCAATTTATGTACCACTTGTTGTGTTTTCCCCACACTCTTAGACAGAGTCTGGAAAGGGCCAGATAGCCTCCAGATCTCATCCTCTTTTGAGAGGTGAAATATCTGGTAAATTCCCTCTAGCATTGCAACAAGATGATGAGCTTAGTGAAAAGAGTCACCTTCACTAAGTGGGCCCGCAGGCTATTTTTGGCACAAGTCTATTTTTAGAATATGTCTATTTTTAGACATGTCGATCATATTCTATGAGTTGCAGGATGCTATTTTTGGATGGTTGGTCAAGTTGGAAAAATAGATGGACTTCTATATTTAGACATATTGGGCGGAATCTATTTTTAGATTGCCAGTCTAAAAATAGATATGTCGAATATTATTAGCTCTTAATAATATTTGGACTATAAACATTATCTTATTCTCTTGGAGCATTTCAGTTAAGTGCACAGATGTGGCACAGGAGCTGACAGAAGGAATTACGCTATTCCTGAGGGTTAAGTGGAGCTATTGCATGGAGACTTTAGTTAGAACTCATGTGACAGAGTTTGGTGGAGTTATTGAGGTAGTTGGTGGAGTTGTGTTCAGTTTAACTGAGTTAAACATAGTTGAGCTAGTTGTATCTAGTCTAACTGATTGATACACTAGTGAGAGTGGTGTGAATTAATTATTAATTAATTCACTAATTATTAACTCATTAATAAACTAAATAATACATCAGTTAACTACAGTGCATGGACAGTTTCAGTGGAGACCAGTGAAGAGGTAGGTGAAAGAGCAGTGTGACTATCAGTTGTGACTATAGTGTTGCATGATTTGCAACACACAGTGGTTGGAGATGCCAATGAGGATTGTGTGAGCAAGGCTGGACCAATTTGAGTTCATTCAGAGCCATTCTTCAGCAGTGATTGCGCAGTAGAGGCAGGCTAGCAGGTGGCAGAGATTGGAGCATGAGATTTGCTAGATCGGACCTGATTAGTGTGTAGAAATTGGAGATTGTACTGAGAGCTTGTGAGGAGCTTTGTATGATGATTTTTACCTGATATCTATGACATATAATATACAGATAGTTTGGGTTTTTCAGCTTTAAGCTTTCCCATAAATTACTGTGTTCATATGTGTGAATTTTTATGGTTTTAATGTGTGCATGCAATTGATTTTATTTCCGCAAGTAATGATCAATAGTAGAAGAGATTTTGTATTGTGCATGAAGTCAAATAGTGTGTGATCAGGAGAATCTCGGATGTATAACATATCAGTTATATAATTTCTACATGGTATCAGAGCGATATTGATCATTGGAGCAATTGCAAAACATTGAAGCGGTTGAGTTTTGTGTTGGTGGAATTCGAATTTGCAGCAGTGTTTTCTTGGTGTCGAAGTTGAGATGTATTTCAACGGATTGCGATTGGAGTATGCCCTTGAGGGCAGCTCGAATTATATTGCATGGAAGGACAGGATGGAGGCGGTGCTGGATGACAATGGGTTGAAGGAGTTCATAGATGCATAAATTCCAAAACCTACTTCTAGTGATGCTGCCGTACTTGACGCATGGCAAAAGAAGACAACAAAGTGTCAAAGGATTCTGTTGGAAGGTGTGAAGGATCACATAGTGTCCAACCTTCATGGTAAAGCTTCTCCATTCTTGATGTGGAAAGCTTTGACAGATTTATTTCAAAGCAAGAGCGACCAGAGGAAGTTGGCGCTCAAGGATAAACTCGGGAACATAAAAATGGAGAAAGGTGACAGTATGCCCAAGTACCTCACGAAGTTCATCCAATGCAGGGATGAGATGGGAAGTGTGGGGGTGACTGTAGATGACGAGGACTTGGTGAGCTTGGCTCTCCTTGGGCTTCCAAAGAGTTGGCATTCCTATCAGGACTCTGTCAATGGTCGGGAGAAATTGCCAGGATGGGAGCGACTTTGGTCGGATCTTGTGCAAGAGGAGATAAGGCGAAGTACCAGGGAATGATCTTCATCAAAGAACTCTGATGAAGAAAATTGCGCTTTGGCTGCCAAAGAAAAGAAGGGGAAGAGCAAGAAAGCTTCTCAATCCGGTGCGAAAGGCAAGAAGTAGGACATGTCCAAGGTGAAGTGCTTTCATTGTCACCAACACGGACATTATGCCACTAGTTGTCCACAGAAGAAGAAAAATAAGCAGGCTGCTGGAACTGCAGCTGGAGAGGCCTTAGCCTCGTAGTTTGAGCTGGATTTTTCGCTGATCGCATGCTTGGTCTCAAGTGTGACGGGATCAGTGTGGTTTCTTGACAGTGGTGCGTCTTTTCACATGACAGGAGATCGAGATTTGTTTACTGATCTGGATGAGAAAGATCTTGGAGTGCACATCGAGATGGGCGATGATGGTAGATACACTGCGACCGGTATCGGTACTATTTCCTTTGAGAGGGATTCTGGTAAACCCTTCAGATTGAAGGAAGTGATGCATGTTCCAGGATTGAAGAAGAATATTATCTCTGTGGTGATGTTAGAAGACAAGGGATATGATGTTGTCTTTAGCGAGGGAAAGGCTTTCCTGCGCAGTAAGGCAACTGGTGAGACCCGGAGGATAGGGGTTCAAGTTAAGAACCTTTATCAATTGTAGGTAGATGGATGCGCAGCAATGGCAGGCAAGGCAGAAGGAGTGGTGAGCCGGGATGATGGCGAGTTGTGGCACCGGAGATTGGGCCACCTTCACCATGGAGCTTTGAAGATACTGCAGCAGATTTCTACTGGGCTTCCTAAAGGCACTCTTGCGCATTCAGATTAGTGCAAGGGGTGTACCTTGGGAAAATTTGTGAAAACCACCTTTCACGAGAAGGATAGTCGCGCCACGACGATCCTTGAGAGAATTCACACAGACATGTGTGGACCTTTCTTAGTAGCTTCGACAGCAAAGCACAGGTATTATGTGATATTTGTTGATGATTTTTCTCGTAAGTGTTGGATCTTCTTCATGCGGAAGAAGAGCGAGACATTCTCTAAGTTGTGAGTTGAAGGAAGCTGAAGTGGAGAATGAGTCGACGGGTAGAAGCTCTTAGGAGAAACAATGGTGGTGAATTAATGTTATGGCGAATTCACAAGTCATTGGGCACGGAAGGGTCGAATCTACAGCTCATAGCGCCTCATAACCCATAGCAGAATGGGGTTGCTGAGCGAAAGAATAGACTGATCGTGGGTGCTACATGGGTGATGTTGCATGATCAGGGCCTTCCCATACACTTGTGGGTTGAGGCATGCACATTGCAATACTGTAGTAAATGTGCAAAACCGTTGTCCTCACAGGATATTTGGCATGAGTACACCTGAGGAGGCATTTTATGGTAAGCAGCCTGATATTTATCATTTGAGGATTTTTGGTTCACCTGTTTACATTCATGTGATGAAGAATTCTAGGAAGAAGCTAGATCCAAATGTAGAGGTTGGGATATTTTTGGGGTACACTGATACACCCCACAACTATCGTGTGTATTTTCCAGACATTCACAAGACTGTTGTGCGACGGGATATCAAATTTCATGAGGAGAAAGCCATGAAGTGTTCGCTTGAGAGGGAGCCAAACTTGCATGC
The DNA here is from genome assembly GCA_034641835.2 of Pinus albicaulis. Lineage (NCBI taxonomy): Eukaryota > Viridiplantae > Streptophyta > Pinopsida > Pinales > Pinaceae > Pinus > Pinus albicaulis. The sequence continues at coordinate 58,775 of JAXQQM020064342.1, forward strand.
AGATGAGGAGCTATTAGTTCCTAAGGATGAGCCTCGGGATGTGGATCAGCCACAAGAGGAGGGTCATGGAGTTGAAGAAACCACTCATGCAGCGCCAACCATCAGACGGTGGAAGCGCACTACAAGAGCTAAGCGGATAAATCTTGATGCAGAGAAGATTGTAGGAGCACCTACATCACAGCGTAGATAGAGACAATCACCTGACTGATATACTGGATACATGGCTTTGATGAGAAAGTGTATCGTGATAGAACCATACTATTTCGAGGAAGTTGTGGAGGACCCTGCATGGG